>PUFA01000698.1:0-110578 GCA_003508835.1 Eonycteris spelaea | reverse complement strand
AAATATATGATAGAAAAATAGATATACAAGAGATAGTGCCATATACATAAGGAGATAGATAATTAGATAGATAAATATTGAGATAGACAATTATAAAAATACATATAAAAAACAATCTCTACATAAATAAATCAATTGTTAGGTAAATTGAAAAATTCTGTTAAAAGAGATACACACTTGAATAGATATATACATACTTATAGATAGATTTATATAGAGAGATGATAGATACGTGGATAAATACATAAATAAATAAGGATCAATAGATACATAGAATTAAAATATTGATATAAAGATAAAGAGACACACCGAAATGCAGAGAGAGTATGTTTAGAAAGAGAGAGAGATAAAAATAGACAGAAAGGTAGGTTGATAGATAAATAAAAGATGAATAGATAAATGTATAGATAAGTAGATAGATAGATAGATAGATAGATAGATAGATAGATAGATAGTTACATAGTAAGATACAAAGACAATAAGAAGAATAATTTATTTGGAAATGTATAATGATATTTTTGTTATTAAGAGATAAATTAATAGAGATACAGAAGATGGTTTGATAGCATAGATAAACAGTTGAATAGATAAATAGTTAGATAAATTGTTGATAGATGAATAGGTAGATTTATAAATAGATAGATAGATGATGGATGGATGAATGCAGGGATGGATAAATAGATGGATGGCAGACGGATGAACAAAGATAAGATGGTCTAACTATTAGATAGAGATTGAGACAGAAGAAAAACAGATACTAGGATGGATTGATAGATTAAAAGACACAGATATTGAAATACAAAGACAATTCAATGCTTATCAAATACAAATAACAATGTTTAAATGGCTAGTAATCATTAGGTAAGGTAAAATATTGTTTTAGGGAGATAATTGTAGAATTGATATATTGTGACAAACAAATTGAATTAGTTAATGAATAATAGATAGAGGGTAGATAGGTAGATATGTGATAGATAGGTAGATGATAGATGGTAGATAGATAGATAGATAATTGATAGATCAATCGATCAGTAGATAGAAAGATAGAATGATAAATAGATGATAGATCGATGATATAGATAAAATGATAAAAGATGAAAGATAGTTGTTAAACAAATATATACAAGATAGATAGATAGATAGATAGATAGATAGATAGATAGATAAATGATCGAAAGAAAAAACATAGAAAGGTGGTATATACACACATACATACTAACATCAAATAGATATAAATGTAAATAAGTGGAATTATTATAGAGTTCTATACATAGATAGATAAAAGACAGATAAATTAATAGATTGATAAATTGAAACAGATATATGTATATATATACACACAGAGAGAGACATAAATAATTAGGAAAAGAGTATGATAATTCATAAATAAAATCTATGGATAGTTAGATAAATTTTAGAGACAATAAATGATTGAGACATATTGATAAATCAATAGATAAATATTGATGAATAGAAACATAAGGAGAGACAGGCTAATAATAGAATGACGAACAGACTAAGATATGGGAGACAGACAGATGCAGTAAGACACTCATAAGATAGATAGATAGATAGATAGATAGATAGATAGATAGATAAACAGACAGACTAATAGATAGATAATGGATAAATGGATAATTAGAAAGATAGAAAGATCAATATAAAGTTATATAGAGAAAAAGATAGTGATATGATGGTAGGTAAATTGATAAAATGATAAATGATAGATAAAAAGATAGATGATAAATGTAAATAGATTGAAAGATAGATAGATGATGGATAGATAGATGCATAGATAGATAATAGAAAGTAGATCAATAAATTATAGGTAGATATATACATTTATATATACAGACAGTAATATATAGATATAAAGATAGAGGATTGATAGATATGACAGGTAGACAGGTAGATAGATAGATAGATAGATAGATAGATAGATAGATAGATAGATAGATAGATGATAGATAGATAAATACTGAGATATATTAAATAAATATAATTAATGGTAGACTGATATATAGGAAGAATGAATAACATGAAGACAAATTGAGTAGAGACAGACTGACAAAGAGTTATAAGACAAAGAGAGATGCAGAGAGACACAAATTAGATATATAGAAAGTGATTGATAGATAACAAATGGGAAAATACAAAGATAGATAAAAATATAGATAGATAAGTCAATTGATAGAAAGATGGATAGGTAATACACACCTGCATACATACATACATACATACATACATACATACATACATACTAAAATAGAATATATATAAATAGAATATATATATCTATGTAGGTATATAGATAAATAGACGGTTAAATGTTATGATGGATAGCTCTATAGAGATTGATAAATAGGTTGACAGATAAATCTATAGACATACCTATAGATAGATAGTTAAATAGATGATAGATATGCAGATAATCAGATAGATATATGGGTATATAAAATCATAAATAAGAAAAAGTTATAATAAATTAAAGCATACATATATAGCTAGCTGGCAACTTAAATAGATAGATTGTCGGGAGCCATTCTGAGACACCTAAGAAATTATGTAGCTTATAGCCATAAAGCAGTTACTGAGGCAGTTTAAACAATGGTTCAAGGAAGCAGGGTGTTGAGTTAAACATTACTGACCCTGGAGGGAGGTTTGCCTCCTAAAGTAATCCTTTTAAGATAATGGAATGTGTTACATCCCAGATAACAAGGATGTTATATGATCTTGTGTGAATGTTAGCATTCGAATGATATACGTTGTGTTTGCTATTGCATCCTAAAACATACAAAGGCTGAGCTAAATAAAGACGAGGCTGCAGCATCGTGCTTTTCCTGTCTTCTTTTTTTCCTTAGGCTTCACCCCCCTCTTTTAGGTGCTGTTCGACTTTAGCCGGCTGGCTCCGGCAAGTGGCGCCCAACAGGGACCTGAATTTGGGACGGAACGTTGACGAACGTTGAGGTGAAGACCGCCACCGCAGGAGAAAGGGCCCCCCGAGTTTAAAGCCGAGTAACGGCAGAGGTGAGTGCGGTGGAACAGTCCGGGAGTAAGAAAGACACCGCGTGAAGTGAGCGCTCAGAAAAGTAAGGGTTGCGGTGTTTGTAAATAGATAGAAAGAGAGGAAAGTCGACTTAAATAAAGAAAAATGGGAAATGGAAACGGCCGCATGCTTTTTGTACATATGCTTAAGAATATGCTCCGGGCTAGAGGAGCTAAGGTAGGGCATCAACAATTGTGTAATTTTTTAGAGTTTGTAAAGAAAGTTTGTCCTTGGTTTCCTGAGGGGGAACAGTGTATATAGGAACATGGAAAAAGGTGAAGAAAAACTACAAGATTATTATGATGTCACGCCTGGCAAGGCCTGCAGATACTTTTAGCTTGTGGACTTTAATTAGAGATAGTTTAGATCCCAGGCATGAGAGGGATAAGGCTGGGGAAAGCCAGAAAGGGGAAGAAAAACGGGACAATATAGGAGATGTCCCGCCATTTGAAAAGGAGACTGAGACTAGACCTACTGCCCCGCCCGAGAGAAGCGAAACCTTTTGATCTGATGCTAACTAAAGATAGAGAGGAGCTTTTGAGCCCCGAGATGCAAAACAGTTGGAGGAAGAAGCCCACGGTTCCATAACAATGGAGCTATTTCCATTTATGGAGGCTGTTGGCTCTGATCATACATCTAAGGAATTAGAGAAAGTTGTTCAGGGTTTGCAAACTGCTGTGCAACAATTAACCTTACGGCTGGGGGCCAGGAGAAAAACCTTAAAGTGCCTAGCAAAGATCTGTATCCCCGCCTCCGTTCGAAGAACCACAGCCGGTCATTGCGGTTGTTAAGCAACCTCGAGGACCTAAGCCTCTTTCACCTTTACAAACTACGTTACATCAGGCTATAGAAAGAGGTGAGGATACACAGGGATTTCACTTAATGTGCCCTGTAACAGAACAGGAGGCTCGAGATGAGGAGGGTCAGCAGTTCGTCTGAAACGGTATAACCCCATCCCTTTTAAATCTATTAAAGAATTGAAATTGGCTTGTGCACAGTATGGCCCTGCTCCTTACACTCAGGCTATGTTGGAAACGTTATCTTTAGAAGCCCTAACTCCAGCTGATTGGAAGAATTTGGCTCGAGCTTGTCTCACACCTGGGGATTTTTTGCTATGGAAATCAGAATATTGTGATCTATGTGAAAAAACAGCAGAATTGAATAGAAATCAGAATCCCCCAATACTAACCACATATGAGATGTTGGCAGGAGAAGGCCAATATTGTGCGAATGATCAGCAATTAGGGTACGAAGGAGGAGCTTATGCACAAATAAGTGCTGCTGCGAAAAGGGCTTGGTGTAAATTACCTGCTAATGGAAGGCAAACTGAAGATTTATCTAAGATAAGGCAAGGGCCAGACGAGCCTTTCAGGATTTTGTGGCCAGGCTCATGGAGACGGCTAAAAGACTAATAGGAGAATCAGATGCAGGACTAATCTTAGTAAAACAACTGGCTTATGAGAATGCTAATTCCGCATGTCAGGCCGCTCTCAGACCTCATAGGAAGAAAGGAATCTTGCGGACTATATTCGATTATGTTCTGATATTGGACCAGCATATACGCAGGGTCTAGCCATGGCCGCAGCATTACAAGGGAAAACAGTAAAAGTGCTATTTCAACAAACTAGAAACAATCGAGGCAGATCTCTCCGCAGCCCTGGCCGTTGTTTTGAATGTCAGCAACCTGGGCATTTTGCTCGAAATTGTCCTCGAAACCGGTCCCCACAGAAGCCTCCACCTCGCTCACCAGGACTATGTCCTCAATGTGGGAAGGGATGTTACGAAATTTTGCAACAGAAACTTACTCCTCAAAAAATAGAAATTAGGAGAGGAGCTCTCAATACTGTTAATAATTTTCAAAAATTATTGAGAGATATTAATTGGCTCTGTCCTTCCCTTTACCTCACATGTGCTTTAACTAATTTGTTCTCTATTTTAGAAGGGCCCACTGCATTGGATAGTCATTGGAAACTAACACCGCTGGTGGAAAAGGAATTTTAAATACTGTATTTTTGAAAGACACTCTTGTAGTCACAAACTTGCATTGCTCAGGTTTCATTATTGTGTGGTAAAGGGTCTTTTCTAACTTGAAATTTAAAAACTTTTTATGATTTTCTTTTTCTTTTATTGGTTAATTAGTCTAAAACTTAGGACATTTTAGCATGGAGTCAACAGTGAAGATAACTTGATTTTGTATTGGAAATGAGAAAAGTAATGACTAAATTACAAATTTCAGTGCTTTTAAAGGTACCTTTCTGTTCCTGTTTCTGTTGACCGGTCACCAGGGGTGTGAGAGACTGGACGCAGTCATATCTCCCGGACCATGGCCAGGCAGCGGGACGCCGCCTCCTGTGCCCTGTTGTCAAAGTCTGTTTATTGTCTTTAGTCTTGTCTAAGTGGTAGGTGGCAAATTTCTGGCCACCTACACCCCAGTAATTGTCCTTGTCTGAGTGTCTGTTTTGTGTTCTTTGCGCAAGCGATGGGGGAAAAACCAGAGTTCACAGAAGACCCTTGGGGTGTCTCCTGCAACATTTCTAAAGAAGGATAAGCTTATAAAAAAAAGGGGGAATATGGTATACCCGAGACAAAGGCTTAATAGAGCATTATATACTTTTTAAATTTTTAAATCAAGATGAACAAGGTAGCACAGCAGCTCATCGGCATTGGGTGAAACAGGCCAGTGAGCCTTTGCAGCAGCCAGTATACAAGGATCTAACAGGGGATTGGGTGCCTGCTGAGGTACTGAAATGGGGCCGAGGTTTTGCTTATATCTCTACAGGAACAGAGAAAGCTGCTCCTGATGATGATGCTGATAGGCCATCTTCTGATGGTTGAAGGAGAGCTGTATTGGGCCTATGTACCGGATCCAATTTTGCATCCGTCCATTTGGGAAGGCCCAGAAATTGTGGTGAGAGTAAATGACACACAGCTGTTAGATCAGCCATCTTTGGGGCAGATGCAGGAGTAAATGAACCAGGATTTAATTATACTGGAACGGGAGAAGGATTGCCCATCTGCTTTAGTAAGAACAACACAAATCCTGGAGGTGGAACCAACGGACATATTGGAGGTTATAGATTGAACACCAGTTGGACAGTGGGACTATGGTGGACTGATGAGGAGTTTCCTCAAACTTGTGTGGAAGTTGGGCGCAGCGATGGGAGAGCTGCACCCTGTGGGATGGACTCCTCAGATAGCAGACACGAATGTAACAGCATGTGTTGCTCCACCGCATGTGTGTTGGTTGGTGAAATTAATATCAACATAGAAGGAGATTTAATGTTACATGTTATAACTGCAATTTAACTATTTCTTTTGTTCCGGAAGGAACTACTGTAATGGTTTTTCATCAAACCTTTTGTGATGATTCCTGTTTATGTTACTGGGCCTTGGTATGCTGACCAGGGTCTCCAGGTGTTAGTCTCATACTGTGCAAAATGCTAATAATTTTCTAAAATACGATGGCTTTACGATGGCTTTAGGGACCCAGGATAATATTGATAACAAGTTAGAACAGAAAGCTCGATGCATTATACAGTTTAGTTATGTATTTAGGAGATGACATCTAAACTCTAAAAGTGAGATCTCATTTGGAATGCCATGCAGATATCAGTGGATTTGTGTTACCTCAAAAATTTATAATGAAAGTCAACATGGATGGGATCGCGTGCACTCTCATCTCCAAGGTGTCTGCATGATGCTAACATGTCCTTAGATTTAATACACTGCATAGAGAAATTCAGGGACTGCAGGAGCGGACCCTTCAGTTTGATGCAGCTGAAGAGGCTTCAAAATTTTTACAACATCTAAAAGCTTTTTACCATCTTGGTCTCCTTTGGGTCATTTGCTTATTTCGGTTTTAGCCTTGGGCCTTTGTATAACTATAGGCCTATGTCTGCTTCCTCCTTTGATGAAATACTTCTTCAATTCCCTGCTAAGATTCGGCAGAGATGCATGGTCTCAGGCTCCAGGCTCAGGCTTGAGCCAGTTATATGTTGCATCTCCCATTTGCAGAGGCTGGTAGTCAAAGACGGGTAAGAATCCTCAGGGCTGGGACCAACCTAAGACAGGGCATGATTGCAAGACTTTCATGTGCCAATGACGGGTAAGGCCCAGACCTGTGGAGGGTCGCCTAAGACAGGCACAGTCTATCTGCACCATAGCTGGGAAAGCTTTGGCATTTTAATAAATAAAAAAGGGGGAGATGTCGGGAGCCATTTTGAGACACTGAAGAAGTCACGTAGCTTATAGCCATAAAGCAGTTACTGAGACTGCTTAAACAATGGTTCAAGGAAGCAGGGATTTGAGTTAAACATTACTGACTGACCCTGGAGGGAGGTATGCCTCCTAAAGTAATCCTTTTAAGATAGTGGAATATTTTACAGAAAGCAAGGATGTTTGCACCCTGAGGGAAGGATGTATAGGAACTTATGTAAATGTCAGCATTCCTATGGTAATGTCTCTGTGCCTTGCTATTGTGTTCAAAAGAAATATAAGGGCTATGCTAAATAAACTCGAGGCTGCAGCATTGACTGTATGCCCTCCCGAAGTGCTTTCCTGTCTTCTTTTTTTTCTTAGGCTTCACCCCCTCTTTTAGGTGCTGTTCGACTTTAGCCAGCTGGCTCCAGCAATAGATATAAGATAAAAAGATAAATCAAGAGATAGAAAAATTGTGAGTTAGAGAGATACATAAATAATTTAATAGATAATAGATAACGGGATAGGTACATTATATACATATATGAAAGAACATAGAAGATAGATATATAGTTGATACATTGAAATGCATACACAAAAATTTCAAAAGATTTACACATACAGAAGGTTAGACAGTTGGAGAGACATAGAGATAGTTTGATTTGATGGATACATGAGATATAGATTAGTAGATACATAGATATATAAATGGTTAGATGATAGATAGGTAAAAAATTAATAGTTATAGATAGATGATAGATAAATACAAAGGTAAATAGATTGATCATTATGCACATGCTTGATTGTTAAGAAAAGACAGATCAATAGACAAATAAAGATTAATCATTAAATAAATAGAAAAATAGTATGATTGATAAATTGATAGATTGAAAGGTAGCTAGATACACAAGGAAAATAGATAATAGATAGATAGTCTGATAGATTGTAAGATATATAGACAGATATTTCAAAAATTTTTATATACATGTATTCTGTCAGAGGGACAGAGCAACAAAAGCTAGTTTGATTTGATGGATACCTGAAAGATAGACAGTTAGACAGATATATAAGTAGAGAGAAGAAAGAATGTTAGGTAGACGTATGATAGATATTAGATAGATAGGTAGACACATACATACATACACACACACACATACATACATACATACATAGTGAAAAAAGTGATAGATTGCAGAACAGAAATAGGTGGAACATCTAAAAAGAAACATCAATTATTAGAGAAAAAATAGTTGTTTGATTGATAGATTAAAAGACATTGATAATGTAAGAAAGGATAGAGAGACAAATACACTATAGCTAGATAGATGATAGATGCATAAGTAGATAAATTATAAATAGATGGGAGATAGGTATATAGTTTGATAGTCAAACAGATATAAATGTCGATAGACAGAAAGACACATTCATTTTTAGAAACATATTTCGATCCTAAGATACATAACATAATTATACAACAGATAAATAATACATAGATAAATTAGTAGGTAAATAGATTGATAGACATAGAAAGATTTATAGATGAATTAGACACATGACAGATAATAGAGAAAAATATAGAAAGATGATAGATAGGTAGAAGATAGATAGATTGACACAAAAAGGGATAGATAAATAGATAGATAAGTAGTAATATAGATAGATAAATAAATAGATACATAAAGAGATAGGTAGGAAGGTAAATGGATAAGTGAATCAATAGATGGATGATAGATTGATTGATACATAGATAGGTAGATTGAAAACTAAAGCGATAGAAAATAGATATAAAAATATAGATAGATAAATCTTTAATAGATAATGAGAGAGTAAGATAGAAAGATATGCATATAGGGATAGATAGATACATAGAATGATACATAAAAGAGAAAGAGAAAAAGGTACATATGTAGATGGATATATAAATCAATAGATAATGATAGATAAATGGATAGGTAGTTATAGTTTGATACTCAAACAAATATAAGTATCAACAGGCAGAAAGACACATTTGTTTTTGTAAGATAGACCAATCATAGGATGCAAAGAATAATGTAAACATAAATAAATATACATAAATAGATTAATGGTTAAATTACATAAATGATACATGATAAAGAGGTAAAGAGATAATATATAAATAGAGTGATTGAGAAAGAGAAAGGTAGATGGGTGCATGGATAGATAAACTGAAGATAAATGATAGATATAAAGATATATAGAAAGATTGGTAGATAGATATAAAGATAGATTGATGGATACATAGGTAGATACATAGAAGATAGATCTACGGTAGATAGGTATATATATCCTTAGTCAGACACATGTCAATAGCAATAGGTAGAAAAAAGTTACATGGTTAAAAACATACACCTTAGATTACATAAAAAATTTGGAAAAGATAAAATTATACATACATACACAGAGAGATAGTAAGATAAAGATAAATTTATTGACAGAGTAGATAAATAGATGACAGATGATAGATAGGTAAATATAGAAAGATAATAGTAAGGTATATATAATATATATAGATAGATGGATAAAAAGATAAAAAATAGATAAATGGATGTTAGAAGAATAGACAGATACATAGATAAACTGATAGATATAAGGTAGTAGATAGGTACAAAGGATGTTAGTCAAAAGATGTAAATTTCAAAAGTTATGTAATATAAAAAAATCCAGTGTTTGAAAAATAAATAGATCTTGGGATACTTATCAAAATTTTATGATAAATAGATGCATAAATGTATACATATGTATTTTAAAAGAGATAGCTTGATAGAGATAGATTTATAAATAGATTAGATAAGTAGTAGGTAATAACAGAAACACAGAGGGATAGATACATAAAAACATAGATATGTAGGTAGGTAATACATGGATGAATCGATACATACATGAAAGATAAATAAATACGTTGTTAGATAGATAGATACATATAAAATATATAGATATAACATGATTGATAAAAGATAGAGAAATAGATAAATAGATAAATTGATGTAGGAGTAGGTAGATAGAAAGATAGATGATATATAGAAAGATAAATATTTATATTAAAAGATGAATAGATGGTAGATAGGAATATAGTTTGTTAGTGACACATGTAAATATTGATACTTATGAAAAAAAATCCATTGTTAGAAACACAGATCGATCGAAGAATACATAGGAGAATTTTACATTAGCTAGATATAGATAAATAGATAAATAGATCAATAAAGATTAATGAATTAATGGATTGATTAGATAGATGAAGAATGATAGATGATGAATACATGAATAGATAAGTAGATAAAAAGACAGATTGATAGATAGATAGATAAATATAAATAGATAAATTGGTAGATAGACGTTAGTTATATACTTCATTAATCAAAAAGATGTAAATATTGATAATAGTTTAAAAACTCTATTGAAAATATATCTATTGTAGGATACATAAGAAAATTTATGAATAGATAAATATATACACAGATTAATAAATGGATTATTAGAAATAAATAAACATGAATAGATTAAATAATAGATTATAAGTGATAGGTAAATAGAAATACAAATGATAGTTATATAATTCTACAGTGAAACAGATATATATATGTAATATACATATAATTAGGCCTAGAAAAATTCAGTGTTAGAAACAAGATCAACACTATGATACATAGAATAGTTTTAAAATAATAAATATATAAATGTGTCAATAATCAGATAGATAGGTTGATAGAGATAGATAGATTTATGAATAGTTAGATAGATGATAGAGGATAGATATAGATAGTAAGGAAAATAAAAAGAAAAAGAGAAAAATACATACATAGACAGAAAAATAAATGAATAAATATAAGTAATAGATAAAAGGAAAGTAATAAAGGTGACAGATATGTAGATATATAGAGATAGGTGAAAGATACATAAATAGATATATTGAAGTCAAATAGATGATAGATGGAAATATAGTACGTTAGCAAAAGATGTAAATATCAATAGTTAGACAATATAAAATCATTGTCAAAAACATAGATGATTGGGTGGACTACATAAAAAATTTTATGATAATTAGATATATGCATAAATAGATTAATAGATAGAGATAAATTTACAAATAAATTTATAATTATGATAGATAAGATATTGAAAAAATACATTAAAATATAAATATATACATAGATATAAAAATGGATAGATAGATATAAAGAAGAATAGATAGGTAAATAGAAAGAGATTGTTAGATAATAGATAAGAAAGAAAAATGGATAAATAGATGGATCGATAAATAGAAAGATAAGAAGATAGAAAGTAGAGAGATACAAAGATAATGGATAGATAGATAGATGATAGATGGGTTAATTGATATCTAGATAGATAGATAGATAATAAGTACATAGTTTGATATTCAAACAGATATAAATGTCGAGAGTAAGGCAGAAAGAAACTACCTTTTTAAGAGACATAAATCTATCGTAGGATACATAAAATAATTTTAAGATAGAAAAATATATAAATAGTTTGATGGATGAAAAGATAGATATAAATAAATTTATGAAAGCTTATATAGATAGATGATAAATCATAGCTATATAGACAGAAAAAATGATAGATAATAGATAAATTGATAGAAACTTAGATATATAAAGATAAGTGATAGTAAGATTGATAAATCGACTGATCAATACATAGATAGATCATAGATATGTAAACAAATGAGTAAACAAAGTTTAATAAAAATGTAAATATATAGATACTTAGACTGAAAAATAAAGAAAAATCTAACATTATGCAGATACATATATTGATCATTAAGAAAATTAAAAATAGTTTGTTTTATTGATAGATATTTACTAGGGAAGATAAAATGGCAAAAACATAAACTGAATGGTATGTAGATGATATGTAGAAAAATAGATAGATTGAAAGATACATAGATCCATATATAGATACAGATAGAGATAGATAGATGATAGAGGGTAGCTAGGTATATATTTTGATAGTCTAACAGACTTATGGATACATTAGATGAATGTTAGGTGATAAATAGATAAATAGATACATAGATAGGCAGATAGATGATAGATAAAATGATGTAAAAATAAATACATAGATGAATAGAGATAGTCAGAACATAGAAGGACAGAGATAAATAGATACATATATATACAGAGACATAGATGCATCAAAAAGTGATTTATATAAGTGATTTATATAAATAAATAGATAGATATCTTAATTTATAAAGAGATAGATTAAAATGGACATCGTTAGAGCATAGATAGATAAAAAGTTAAATATTTGAAATATATATAGATAATAGAAGGATAGGTAAATTGATAGATAGATAGGTAGGTAGGTAGGTAGATGGATGGAGGGAGGGAGGGAGGGAGAGATGGAGGGAGGGGTGGAAGGATGGAGGGATGGATAGATAAATAGATATATAGATAGACATTTAGATAGATTGAGAGAGAGAAAGAGAGAAAGAAAATTATAAATAGAAATAAAGATACACGTATGTAGATGGATCAATAAATCAATAGGTAGATGACGATAGACAGAGAGATACATTGTTAGATATAAGTTATATACATAAATAGTAAATAAATAAATAGATGATAGATAAGAAGGTAGATAAGTATATAGTTTTTTAGTAAAACAGATATAAATATCGATAGGCAGAAAGAAATTTCCTTTGTTAGAAACATAGATCGATCATATGATACATAGAATAATTTTACAATAGATAAATACATACAAAAACTGATTAATAGAGACATAGATCGATAGAGATAGATATATTCATGGATAGATTAGATAGACAGATGATAAGAAAATAGATAGATAGGTAGATAGATAATGAAAAGATAGATATATAGATATAAGCTATTTATATGAATAAATTAAAAATAGATTATATAAATATTTAGATATAAAAATGACCGATATAAAGATAGATAAATAAATTGATAGATGGTAGTTAGGTATTTAGCTCTTTTGTCAAAGAGAAGTAAATTTTGAAAGTTATGCAGAAAAAAAGATCCATTGTTGGAAACATAGATCGATCATGGGATACATACGAATATTTCACCATACATAGATATATACACAGATGGATTAATAAATCGATCGACAGAGATATATAGATTCATAAATAGATTAGATAAATCTTCAATAGATAATATATTGATGGATATAAAGATAGATAAATTAAAATATATAAAGATATTTATCAAGATAAAAAAATAGAGAGATAGATAAATAAATAGATAGATGATAGATAGGGAATAGATAATTAGATAAATGGTAACTAGGTATCTAATGCAATAGTCAAACAGATATAAAAATCGATATATAGGCTGAAAGAAACATCATTTGTTAGAAACATAGATCAAATGTAGGATACATAGGATAATTTAAAGCTAGATAAATATAAGAATATAAATTAATGGAAAAAGATGCCGAAAGGTATAAGTTTATGGATAAAGTAGATAGATGCATATTAGATAACAGATAGATGATAGATAGATAGATAGATAGATAGATAGATAGATAGAGAGATAGATATTTAAATATTTGGAAATATATTAGATGACATAAAAATATACACAGGTAGATAGATAGATAATTAAATAGATAGAAACATACATGGAGAAATAGGCATTCAGGTGGATGGATAGATAAATTGATCCCTGATAGAAAGATAGATATAAAGATATAGATAGATGATAGATACATAGATAGATAGATAGATAGATAGATAGATAGATAGATAGATAGATAGATAGATAGATAGATAGGTAGATAGATAAACTGACTAACAGATAGATGATGAATGCATGGATGGTAAATAGTTATATAGTTCCTTTGTAAAACTGATATAAATACCTATGGCTAGTTAGAAAAATCTTTCTTTATTAGAAACATAGATCAATGGTAGGCAAAATAAAAAAGGTTTAATATATACATAATATATACACACACACTCACATATATATAGATTAATAGATAAATTGATTGGCCGAGATAAATAGACCTTTAGATAGATTAAAAAGACAGATGATAGATTATCAAAAGGTAGATAGATGACAAATCGATAGATAGATAAAATAGATACATAGATAGATGAATAAATGAATTAGATACATAAAGATATAGATATAAAATGAAAGATAAATAGATGGATAAATTGATAGATGAAGTGATGGTAGACAGCTATTTAGTTCATTAGTAAAAGAGATGTAAATTTCAATAAAAGGAATCAGAGATCTATTTTTAAAAACACAGATTGATCATGCGATAGATAAAAAAATTTAACGATAGATATGTACATAGATAATCAACAGAGCGATCCATAGACAGAGACATTATTGAATAGATTTGATAGATATATGATAGTTAATATATCGACAGATATAAAGATAGAAAAATAAAAAGATGCATAAATATATAGACAAATAGACAAATAGATACATAAATTAATTAATCAATAAACAAATACACGAATAAAATATTGACAGTTATCTAAGATACATAGAGAGATAAACACTACAAAAGAGCAAGAAAGAGTGAGAGATAGAAAGAAAAATAGATTATAGATAGATAAATAGAGACAGAGATACATAGATAGATATTTAGAAGCAATAAATAGATAATAAGTAGTCAGGAAGATACATAGACATACAGAGATAAAGACATACATGTAGATAGATAGTTGAATGTATGATAGATAGATGATAGATAAACAAACAGAGACACATGGACAGGCAGATACATAGACAGACAGATAGATAGACATATATATAGATAGAGGGATAGATACATAGAAAGAAAGAGAGTGCTGTTTAGAATATAGTAGATATAGAAAGATCGCTACTATCTATACAGATTCATGGACTGATTGAAGATAAGTGATTTGGATGTAAATATTTATAATTTAATATATAAAAATAGATAAATATATATCCTTGAGTCACATAAATTGATAGATTGATAGAGATAGAGAAATTTAATATTTGGACAAAAGAGGTGATAGGTAAAAAATTGATAGGTAAATGATAAAGTGATAGAAAGATAGAGATATAGTTAGATACAGAGTTAGATAGCCAAAATATTGATAGATACATATATAGAAATATAAATAATAGAACGATAAGTAATTTATATATATATATATTGATAATTTCATATATTGAGACTAACATTTATAAATATATATATAGAATGTACATGAATCGAAGGATTCCGCTATTTATAGATAGCGAGTGTCAGACAGAAATACTAACGAGCAGAGTGAAATATGGATAGAGACAGTAAAACAGACAGACAGACAGACATATACACTGACACACAGACAGACAAATAGAAAGAATTATAAAAAGATATATAGATGATAGATAGATAGAATTAAAATATGGATATAGATGAATAGCTAGATAAACAGATAGATAGAAAGAAGATATATAGTTACATAAGGGATTAAGAGAAAGATTTTAAATAGATAAAAAGAATAATTGATACAAACATAGACAGATCGATGGATAAATAGATACAATTGTAATATTAGATACAAATATAAATAGATAGAGAGTTAGGCACACAAAAAGCCAAAAAAAAAGGGAGGGGAGAGAGAGAGAGAGAGAGAGAGAGAGATTGAGAAATGAATTAATAGTAATAGATAAATGTACTTTCTTATGCTGTTCATAGTCAAACATATTAATATTGAGCAAAAGAAAAAATTCATTGTTAGAAGCAAAGATTGATCATAAAAGACATAGGACAATTTTATGATAGATGATAGATAGATAGATAGATAGATAGATAGATAGATAGATGATAGATAAATAGATGAATAGATATTTAGAAATACTAAAAGATTATAAAGAAATAGTCAAAAGAAAACATGCATAGATAGATAAAAAGGTAGATGGATAATGACATAAACATAGATAGATTGACAGATAAGATAGATGATTGATAAATAGATATTTAGAAATAATAAATATATGATAGAAAAATAGATATACAAGAGATAGTGCCATATACATAAGGAGATAGATAGATAATTAGATAGATAAATATTGAGATAGACAATTATAAAAATACATATTAAAAAAATCTCTACATAGATAAATCAATTGTTAGGTAAATTGAAAAATTCTGTTAAAGAGATACACACTTGAATAGATATATACATACTTATAGATAGATTTATATAGAGAGATGATAGATACGTGGATAAATACATAAATAAATAAGGATCAATAGATACATAGAATTAAAATATTGATATAAAGATAAAGAGACACACCGAAATGCAGAGAGAGTATGTTAGAAAGAGAGAGAGATAAAAATAGACAGAAAGGTAGGTTGATAGATAAATAAAAAGATGAATAGATAAATGTATAGATAAATAGTAGATAGATAGATAGATAGATAGATAGATAGATAGATAGATAAATAGTTATAGTAAGATACAAAGACAATAAGAAGAATAATTTATTTGGAAATGTATAATGATATTTTTGTTATTAAGAGATAAATTAATAGAGATACAGAAGATGGTTTGCTACATAGCATAGATAAACAGTTGAATAGATAAATAGATAAATTGTTGATAGATAATAGGTAGATATAAATAGATAGATAGATGATGGATGGATGAATGCAGGGATGGATAAATAGATGGATGGCAGACGGATGAACAAAAGATAAGATGGTCTAACTATTAGATAGAGATGAGATAGAAAAAAAAAACAGATACTAGGATGGATTATAGATTAAAAGACACAGATATTGAAATACATAGACAATTCAATGCTTATTAAATACAAATAACAATGTTTAAATGGCTAGTAATCATTAGGTAAGGTAAAATATTGTTTTAGGGAGATAAATTGTATAGAATTGATATTGTGACAAACAAATTGAATTAGTTAATGAACAATAGATAGAGGGTAGATAGGTAGATATGTGATAGGTAGATGATAGCTAGATGCTAGATAGATAAATGATTGATAGATGGATGGATGGATCATTAGATAGATAATAGATACATAGATCGATGATAGATCAAATAGATAGATAGATAGATAGATAGATAGATAGAATAATAGGTAAAGGGATAGATACATAGATAATAGACAGATAACAGATAGAGAAATAGATAGAAAAGTAGAGATAATGATATAATTAAATAGGTAGATAAATAGATAAATGATAGATGATAGATAAAGAGAAAGAAAGAACACAAGTAAATAGTAAGATACATAGAAAGAAAAATGATAAGTAATTTACAAATATATAATAATATGTGATATATTAGGAGATAGATTAATAAATGTACATAGAGAAGTTAGAATGATAGATAGATGATTGATAAATTAATAGATAGATCAATGATGGACAGCTAGATAGACAGTTACATAAAGAGAAAGATATACAGATAAATATTGAAGAATATAGGGATGGATTTTAGAGAAAGAATGCAAAGTAAGAATTGAAAAAGAACACACAGTCAAACCATTAAGCAGACATATGAACAAAAATATACATAATGATCTGCGCATATTGATTGATAAAAAGTGAAATGACAGGAGGAATGGAGTTATATATATGGTTTCAGAGAAAAATATGTAAATTCAAAAAAATTGAGGTCAATTGTTAAATAAACACATAATAGTAACATTCTTAGGTACATAAATAAAATAGAGTATAGGTAAAAAGATGATAGATTAATGGATGATAGAAAATAAATAAATAGAGAAATAAATAAAAACATAGATGAGAAATGGATGAAGACATATATTATAATACATTGATAGATAAATAGAAAGAAAAAAATAAGATACATAGAAAAAAGAATGATCAGAGATTTAGAAAAATATAATTATAATTTGACATATTAAGATTTAGATTAATGAAGATATGTACAGAAGTTAGATAAGTAGATACATAGATAAATGTTGATGGGATCATGGATGGATTGATGGATAGATTATAAAATTCATTAGACAGATTAAAAAAGATAGATAAATATTTATGACATTGATAGAGAAATAGATTTTAGAAATTTAGTTACATAATTAGATATTATTTAATGAAACCAATATTTTCAAAAGGTTATATGTTACTACTATATAACTTAAAAATATTGTTTAAAAATACATAGAAATGATAGAAAGATCATTATAAATATAGATACATTATACATTATAAATATAGATATAAATATAGATACAAAAAATATAGATACATTTTATAGAAAGTTAAATAGGTAGATAGATGATAGACAAATTAATGGATAAGTTAATGGTTCAAAAGACAGATGAATAGTTTTTGGATACATAGATAAATAGGTAGTAGTTAGATAAATAGAATCATAAATAGATGAGTGATAGATACATGGATTGTTAAATAGATAAATATAAATAGATAAATATATATAAAAAGAAAGAAAGATAAATATATAGGTACATACTTGATAGGTAGATAAATAGATGATAGATACATAGCAGGTATGTTGGATGAATGAATAGTAAATGGATGGATGGATGGATAAATGGATGAAAGAGTAGATAGATATATAGAAAGACAGAGAGATACATGATAGGTAGATAAATAGATTAGATAGATAGATAGATAGATAGATAGATAGATAGATATTAGATAGATAGATGTTAGATAGGTATATAGATACATAAAAAACAGATAGGTGGTTAGAATCATAGACAGTAGAATGAATGGATAATGGAAGGATAAATGGATGAATAAATGGAGGATGAATAGAATAACAAATAGATAAATAAATAGATGTATGATAGATAAAGAAATAGATAGATGATAGATGTACATAGATAGATACATATTTAGATAGATGATAGATAGATAGATAGATAGATAGATAGATAGATAGATAGATATTAGATAGATAGATAAATGATAGATAAACAAATAGATCAATGGTAGATAAAAAAGGTGGAAGTAATCATGGATAAAAGCAAGTAGGATGGATGGATAAATGGATGGAAAAATAAAGGATTTATGGGAAAAATAGATTGATGAAATATAGAAATAAATTTTCAATAAATAGATGATAAATAGAAATCAATAAATACACAAATAG
Source organism: Eonycteris spelaea (assembly GCA_003508835.1). Lineage (NCBI taxonomy): Eukaryota > Metazoa > Chordata > Mammalia > Chiroptera > Pteropodidae > Eonycteris > Eonycteris spelaea. The sequence goes on along the minus strand of PUFA01000698.1, from coordinate 91,220 downwards.
ATCAATAGATAGAGATATAGATGTTGTGAGAAACGCCTGCAGTTCTGGCAGGATGCCTAGTGCTTGGAGCAACACTGTCATCAGAAGCACAGGTGGACTTACACAAGGACACATTGCAGGGAAGGCTCACGCGCCTGACCTAATAGATGTGGACTTACAGTCAAGAACACATTGCAGGGAAGGCACACAGGCCTGACCTAATAGATGTGGACTTGCACACAAGGACGCATTGCAGGAAGGGCGCACATGCCTGACCTATTCTGGGACGTCTTGCTCTAGGGACAAGGATAACACAGTGACTAGAACAAGAAAAGATACTTAAGAGGAGATAGCTGAGAACACAGAGGTGGCTTTGAGGCCGGATCTGGGAGCTAGCTGTAGTTTGTATCCAGCTAATATCTGCTGACCTTAGAGTAACAATTACTTAATTACAAAGCCAGCATTACTGGGGAACTTAACAAAAAGCCATGGAGACAGGGTGGGGGATGCTAACATTGCCAATTCTCCTCTCCCTTATCCATGTTAGTAAAAGCATTTCCAGACTCTGATTCTTTTCCTGTCTCTGCAACACCTATCTACCTTTTTCTATCTATCTTTTTATTCATCTATTACATAATGACAGAGCCAGCATTATTGTAGAACTTAATAAAAAGCCATGGAAACAAGGGTGGAGATGCTAGCATTGCCATTCATCCCCTCTCCCTTATCCATGTTAGTAAAAGCATTTCCAGACTCCGACTCTTCTTCCTAACCATCTCTGCAACAATAGATAAATAGATAGATAAAAGATAGACAATATGTATACATAAATATAAAAAACATATAAATTAATAGATATTTAGATAAATAGACATCTAACAAATCTTTATCAAATAGAACTAACATATTAGACAGAACTATCTATCATTAGGTAAGTTAAAAATATTGTTTAGTAAGATACATTTTTCAATTGTTATAAATAGATAAATTGATATGGATAGATAAATCAATAGATAGATATAGATACATAGATAGATGATAGATGATAGATAGATGATAAATAGATAGATGATAGATATAACACAATTAAATAGTAAGATGCCTAAACAAAAAGGACAGTCAGTGATTTGCAAACATAATAAGATAATTATATATATTAAAAGCAGAATAATAAAGATACATATAAGAGTTAAATAGATAGCTATATAATTAATGGATGGATGGATGGAAGGATGGATGGATGGATGGATGAATAAAAAAATAGATAAAAAATAATGTTTGGAATGATAGATTTCAGAGAATGAAAGCACAGTAAGACTTAAAAACACACAGACTGTCATGTCGAATACAGACACACAGATAGGCAGATACATAGAAAGATGCATATATTGATTTTTAAAAGAGAGATTACGGGCCTAAAAGATATATTAATCGTTAAAAAAAAGAAATTGAAAAAGATTGAGTCAATCGCTAAAAAAAATAGAAAAATGGTAATATGTATAGAAAGTTAAACCCATAATAGTTACAAAGTTAAATAAATAAATAGATAAATAGATAAAAAAAGATATATAGAAAGATTCTATGTAAAAAGTAGATAAATAAATAGATATATAGATAGTTAAATAGACTGGTGATGCATGAACACATGAAAGATATATAGATAGATAAATAGATAGATTGATAAATAGGAAGATAGATACATAGAAAAACAGGTGTTTGAAAAAATGGACACTTAAATGAATGGATAATGGAAATATGAATGAAAGGATTGAGGGTGGATAGAATGACAAATGAATAGATTAAATAAATAGATAATTGATAGAAAGATAGAAAAATAGATTATATTTAGAAAGATAGATATACGATAGATCAAGATATAAATAGATAGATGATATATAAAAAATAGGTGGATAGATACAAACATGAATGGATGCATAGATGTATAAATAGATTTATGGATGGATGAATGGTTTGATGGATAGATGAATTAAAGGATAAATAAATAGATGATAGAAAATATAGATTAATGATACATAAGTAGGTAAATAGTTCAATCTAGCAATAATTAGATGATAAATAGAAAGACCAGTAAAAAGATAAATCAATAAATAGATATATATTGAAAGATAAATAGGCAAAAAAAGATATATACATATACATTTATATGTAAATATATATAAACTGATAGATTAATAGATAAATACTTAGATACGTAGACAATATTACAGATATTTATTTTAAAAACTAACATTTTACATGATTTATCAATAATTAGGTAAGTTAAAAATACTTATGTAGAGAGATATGTTGTTGAATCGAAAAATAGATCATTAAAAATAGATAAATTGATATGGGTAGATGAATAAATAGATATATTATTGATAGATAATTGATGGATGGATGAATAAATAAATGGGTAGATGATGTAAGGATGGATGAAAGAATAGAATGATAGATAAATTAGAAAGATAGATAAGATAGATAGATAAATAGATGATAGTATATAAAAATATTTTAGATATATTGAAAAATAGATATTTAGATAAATAGATAACTGGACAGATATTTATTAAACAAAACTAACATTTTACATGATTTCTCAAAAATTACATAATTTAGACAGACAGACAGACATATAGATAGATAGATAGATAGATAGATAGATAGATAGATAGATAGATAGAGATAGATAAAAAGATAGATGATAGGTAGATAGATAGTTATATGGATGAATGGAAAGATGATTCCAAAAGAATAAATGGAAAATAAGACTTACATAAGGAAATACAGAAAATAAGATCTACAAACAGACAGATAGATACATTAAAAAAATGCATGTATTGATGGATAGATAGTTAAAGGATTGGCTAATGAGAAATATATGTATTTTTAGAAAAAAGATATAAAAGGGAAAAAATAGGTCAATCAGGAAATAAATAGAAAAATGGTAATATTTATGGATATTTAAATACATAATAGTTATATTGCTAGATAGATAAATAGAATACAGATAGATAAGTGATAGAATAATAGATAGATGGAAAAATAGATATACATATTGATATAGATATTGATAGGCACACATACAAAACAATAAGAAAATGAAAGGATATGTAGAAAGATAGGTTTATCATTATGTAAAATAATAAAAGTTTTGTTTAAAAATAAATACATAGTAGGATAAATGGGTTTTAGATGGAGTTTTGATAGATGTTAAATATGCACATAGATAAATAGATACAGAGGAAGATATCGTGGGTAGAAGTATTGATGAATAAAATGATGGACAGATAGATAATAGATAATAGTTAAATATTTAATTACATACACAATTAGACAAATATTTATTAAATAAAACTAAAATATTTTACATGATTATCAATCATTAAGTAATTTGAAAAATACTGTTTAACAAAAATACATTATAGAATCGATAGATTATAATAAATAAATAAGTTGATACATTTAAATAAAAAATTTGATAGAGGATGGATAAATTGTCAGAAAGATAGATGATAGAAACGTAAATAGATAAATAGATTGAGATGAATGGAAATAAAATTTGCAGAGAATAAACAGACAGTAGGACCAACATGAGAACAGATAGAGAAGCAGATTAAAAAGCAGACGGACATACATATACATATAAAGAAAGACACAAAAATTGATTAATAGAAAGAGACCTGATGGGCCTCATGAGAGATATATCTATCATTAGGCACAAAGACATATAAAAAACAACTCCAAGTAGATCATTAAACAAATAGATGCCTGGTAAAAGTTCTATATAGTTAAATACATAATAAATACATGGTGAGATCGAAAAAAATATATAAAAAACATAGATGAAAAATATAATAATAGATATTAGATAGATTGCAACAGATATTGATATAGAGATAGACATACAAAAGAGTAGAAGATAATAAAATAATATGTTGATAGATATATCTATAGATATGTAAATGAAAAAATAGTCCTTATAAATAAACACATTAAAATACATAATTTAAATATATAAAGAAATTATAAATTGCTAAATAGATGATAGATAAATTATAGATCAATGAATAGATAAATAGATGAATAGATAAATTAATGGTTGGAAAATGGAAGGAATGATGGTTAGATGAATTAAAAAAGACAGATAATAACTAAAAAAATGGATGATAAATAGGAGGAAGGATAGATGATAGATAGATAGATAGACAGACAGAGGGATTAATAAATGATTAGTGATATAGACAGATAAATATATACAAAGATATATAAATATATAGATATATAAATAGATAAATAGAAAGATAGAATATAAATATTTAGTAAGATACAAAGACAATGACAATGATTAGTAATTTAGAAATATATGATAATGTCATATAATAAGAATAACCTAATAAAGATACATTAAAACAGTTATATAGATTAATACATACATATATAGATATATAAATAATGTTTAGGTAGATGGATCATTGGTCGAATGGATGTAAGAATAGAATGATAGATTAAATAGATGAGAAATAGAATGATTTACAAATAGAGAAATAGACAGACAGATAGATGATTGATAGATACCTAGATAGATAATGGATGAATGGATGGATGGATAGATATTAGATAGATAGATAGATAGATAGATAGATAGATAGATAGATAGATAGATAGATAATAGACAGATGTAGATAGATAACTAGATAGATAGATAGATAGATAGATAACAGACAGATGATAAATAGATAATAGACAGATGATAGATAGATAAGTAGATAGACATAGGAATGATTGTTTGATAGTTTAATAGTATTTAAATACATAGACAATTAAACAGATATTTAGAAATCTAAAGTATATTACATGATTTATAAATCATTAGGTAAGTTAAATATTGCTTTATAGAGATACATTTTTAATCAAAAAATTTAATATATAATAAATAAATATTTATTAAATAAAACTAATATTTATACATATATTTATTAAATAAAACTAATATTTTAACATGATTTGTTAAGTATTAGATAAGTAAAATAATTGTTTTAGAGATATACAGTTTGAACCAATAGATAAATTATTATAAATAGATAATTTGATATAGTGAGTTAAATAAATAAATACATAGTTTATAGATGGCAGAGAGATAAATTGCTAGAAAAATATATGAATAAATGTTAGAGAGATAGATACATGATAAATATGTATATATAAATAGATTGTTATATGAAAGATAGAGAGATAGATGATAGATTGATAGATAGATGGATAGATAGATACATGGATGAATGGAAGGATGGATTGTACAGAGAAATAGATGGTAAAACTTACCTGAGTACTGACAGAGAATAATATCGACAGACAGACAGATACTAAAAAGATGCATACATTGTTGGACAAGAAAACACATGGTGTGCCAAATGAGAGACATAATACTCGTTAAGTAGAAAAAGATATAAATGAAAAATGCGATGTTGATTGTTATATAAAAAGAAAAATTGTACAATTTATTGATAGTTAAATACATAGTAATTATAGTTAGTTAGATAAAAAGATATTTAGAAAAATAGATAGAACATAGACGAGATATAACATAATAGATAAATAGATACTTAGGTAGCTAGATAGATAAAAATGAAAACTAAAAAAAATAGTAAGATACGTAGACAATAGAAAGATCAGTGATTTAGAAATATATCATGGTAATTTGATATATGAATAAAACGATTTAAAAAAATACATACAGAAGTTAGATAGATGATACAAAGGTAGGTAGATATATAGGTAGATATATAGATAAATATATAATTACATAAATAGATACATAAATACAGAGAAAGATAGAAATATAGATGATAGATAGATAGATAGATAGATAGATAGATAGATAGATAGATAGATAAATGGATGGATGGATGGATGGATGGATGGATGGATGGTGGATGGATGGATGGAAAAATAGATGATAGTTGGATAGATAAATAGAAAGATGATACATTCATAGAGAAATAGATATGTGGATGGAGGCATGGACAGTTGCATAGATGGATAATGGATGGATGAATGAAATGGTTCATGTGTTGATGAATAGATGGATGGATAAATAGATGATAAATAGATAAAAAAAACAGATAAATGATAACTTCAATGAGACATAAATAGATCAATAGATAGATGATAGAAAGATAGATATGTAGAATGATAGAAAAATAGATATATTGTTAGATACATAAATAGACAGATACATATATAGAAAAATATATATAGATCAATACATAGATTAATAGATATTTAGATACATAGAAAATTAGACAGATATTTATTAAATATAATGAAACATTTTTGCATGATTGGTCAATAAATAAGTAAGTTTAAATATTGTTTTAGAAAGACAAATTGTGGAATCAATAGAAAGACCATTAAAAGTAAATAATTCATGTGGGTAGATAAATGAATAGATAGGTCATAGGTAGATAGGTAGTAATTAAAAAAGTAAAGATATAGACATATATAGATAGATAGTATGGTGATGGTAAGGATAGAATTCAGAGGATAAAAGCACAGTAAGATTTACATAAAAAAACAGAGTCAGATCAAAATAAAGACACAAATAGAGATAGAACCATAGAAAGATGTGTATATAGAGAGATGACAGACCAAATAGAGATATATCTATTGTTAGAAAGAAAACATGTCATTCGAAAAAATTAAACTTGACCATTAAACAAAAAGAAAAATGGTAATACTTATAAATAGTTTAAAAGGTAATAGTTACTAAGTAAGATAAATAGATCATAGCTAGATTATAGATGAAAATAAGATAGATGATAGATAGATAGATAGATAGATAGATAGATAGATAGATAGATAGATTAGATAGATAAATGATAGAGAATTACAAAATTAGAGAGAAAGAGATAAAGACATATACTCAAATAGACAAATAAATAGTAAACAGAAATATAAAAAATAAATAAGATATATAGATAGAAAGAACAATCAGTCATTTAGAAAAAGAATATTGATATTGATATATAAACAGTTAGGTTACTAGAGATACAAATGGAAGTTAGATAAACAGATAAACATGAATACATAGATGATGATTGGTTGGATGAATGCATAATAGAAAACACAGATGGACAAAATGATCAATATATAGATTACATAAATAGAGAATAAATAGATAAATAGATAAAAAAGATAGATGGATAATTGTAACTTAGCTTCAAAAAAAAAGAGTAATAGATAGGTATTGTTACATTGACAATTAGACAGCTATTTATTAATAAAAATAATGATTTTAATGGTTTATGAATTATTTAATTTAAATAATATTTTATAAAAGATAAATTGTTGAGACTATAGATCATTATAGATAGATAAATAGTATAGCAAGATAAATGGGTAGATAGATGATAGATGAATTGATAAATAATGGTTAGAAAGATAGAAGAATAGTTGTTAGATACATACATACAAAAATAGGTAGATAGATATATAAATAGAATAATGTAGAGGTAGATGACAGAGAGAAAAATAGAAAGATAGATAAATAGGTCAATGCCTAGATAAATCATCAATCTTTAGGTAAGTTAAAATATTGTTTTAGAGAGAACATTGATGAATAATAGAAAGACTGTTATTAATATATAAAATGAAATAGGTAGATGATAAAATAAATAGAAGGTAAATGCATAGCAAGATAGCTAACTAGCTAGCTAGAGAGATATATTGATAGATAGAAAGACAGATAAGTATATAAATAGATAAATAAACAGAAGAATAGAGAGAAAGATAGATGATAAAAAGACACATAGATCATTAAATAGACAGATAATAGATAGATGGAAGAAGATGATGATTGATAGATAAATAGATAAATAAATAGGTGATAAAAACAGAATGGATAGATAAATAGAAAGATAAACACACAAAAAATAGTAAGATACCTATCAGAAAGAACTTCAATCATTTTGAAATATATAATGATAATTTGATACATTAAGAGATAGATTAAAGAAATAAAGAGAAGTTAGATATAGATAGATACATAGATAAATAGATGATGATTGGTTGGATGGAAAAATAAATGAATGAATTGACTAATAGAATGATAAAGTAGATATTTAGTTAGATAGATGATAAATAAATAGATAAATAAAAAGATACATACAGCATACATACATACATACATACTTACTTACTTGCAAACACACATAAAAACCTACCTACATAAATAGATAGATTAATATATAATAACAGATATTTAGTTTTGACATAGATTGAAAGATTAACAGAGTGTTACATATTTAGGTATATAAATAATTAGATACATATTTTTAAATAAAACTAATATTTTTAAATGATTTACAAATTCACTTTAAAATATTGTTTAAGAATATACATTGTTGAGACAATAGATCGATATACATAAATTTTATAAAAATATTAATAGGCATAGATGATGGATAAATTGATAGATTAATAGAGAGGTAGATGAATAGTATTGGAAACATAGATTGATAGGTAGATAGATGGTAGACAGGTACATAGATAAATTCATAAATGAATAGAATTATAAACAGATGATACATAAAAAGATAAAGGAAAAGTTAGATATAAATACATACATAAAGATATAGAATAGCTATGTACAGAGATGATAGATAAATTCATAGATGATAGAAGGATGATTAAATGGGTGGATGAATAGATGGATAGATGTATTGAGGGAAGGAATGATAAATGATAGAAAAAAGATAAATAATTATAACAGATTAAAAGATACATTAATGGAATGATAGATATTTATATAGACAATAACTAAAATATTATTTAATAAAAAATATTTTTAAGTTTTATAAAGTATGTCTTAAGTTAAAAATATTACCTAAAAAGATACACTGTTGGGATGATAGATCATTATAAATAGATAAATTATATGGAAAGATAAATGGGCAGATAGATGATAGATAAATTAATAAATAGATTAACATTTAGAAAGATAGATGAATAGTTTTTGAATATATAAATATAGATAGATAGATGATAGATAGATGATAGATAGATAGAAAGATAGATAGATGATAGATAGATGATAGATAGATTGATATAAATAGAAAGAAACATATAGAAAGAAGGATAGATATATACATAGATGTTAGATAAATACGTAGATGATAGAAAGATTGAAGGATGGATGGATGGATGGATGGATGAATAGATTAATGGATGAGTGGATGGATATACAGATGGATGAAGGAGTGATCCAAAGATAGATGAGATGATAGATAAATTGAAAAATAATATCAAATAGATTGATATGTGGATTAACAGATAGATATTTAGATACATAGAAAATGAAAAGTTATCTTTAAATTGATCTAATATGATTTGCATTATTTATCAATCATTAGGTAAGTTAATAATATTGTTTTAAAGAAATACATTGTTGAATCAATATCCTTAAAAATAAATAAATTTATGTAAATGGATAAATAGGTAGATAATCTATAAATAGATATGTAATGGCTCGAAAGGTTGATGAGTACATGTTAGATTAATAAATATATAGATATATAAATAAACAGATATTCAGATAGATATTTAAATAGAATCATAGATGATAGGTAGATGGATAGATACATAGATACATAGAGAGACAGATAAAGAGATAAATGGAATATAAATTGAATATACATGGTAAAACACTGAGTGATCAGTGTTTTAGAAATGTATTATTAGAAATTCAGTTATTAGTAGAAGATTACTAAAGCAAAAGACAAGTTAGATAGATAAATGATAGAGATAGATAGATAGATGATAGATGATGATGATGGTGATGATGATGATGATGATGATAGATAGATAGATAGATAGATAGATAGATAGATAGATAGATACATGGATACATAGATAGGCAGATGGGTGAATGAATGGAATGACAGAGAAATAAATAAATAGAGATAAAAAATTAAATTGGTACATGATACATAGATAGATGATAGAAGAATAGAAAGATAGAAAAATAGAGATGAGGGTATACTCATATAGACAAATAGATAACAAGAAAGGTAAAACACAAATAAGTAGTATAATACAATGACAGAAAAACCAATCGGTGATTTAAAAATAAATATTATTTGATATATTAAAAGATAGATTAATAAAGAACATATAAAGTTGAATAGTTGATACATGGATAAATCGATAGATAGATATATTGATGAATGTAAGTATGGATTTCAGAGAATTAACACAAAGTAAGATGAATAAAAACACACAGAAAGTCAGATCTAAAACAAACATACAAACAGATAAACACATAAAAAGATATGTATACTGATTGATAGAAAAAGAGATGACCGGCCCAATGGAGATATATCAATCATTAGGGAGGAAAATATGAAAATTCAAAATTGGGAAATATTGTTAAAAAATAAAAATGATAATAATTTATAGATAGTTAAATAAATAATACTTATATGGTAAATAAATAAATAAATGAATGAATGAATGAATAAATAAATAAATAAATGGAAAATAGATACATAGACTACAGATTAAAAGTTAGAAAGATAGATAGATGGATAGATAGGTAGATAGACAGATGATGAATAGCTGTATAGATGATGATAAAAGGATAGAGAGATAAATAGATAGAGATGTAGAAAAATAGATAAGATATAGAAGATAGATAAGTAGAAAACAGATATAAACACATATACTCAGACTGATTGATAAATAAATAGAAAGATACAATACAATTAATCATAAGATACATAAACAAAAAATCATCAGTGATTTCCAAATATATAATGACAATTAATATCTCAAGAAACACACTAATGAAGATCCATAGAAACTTAGATAAATAAATATATAGAGAGATGGATGATGGTTGGATGGATAAATAAATGGATGAATGGATGCATGAATAGAAGGATTGATGAATTAATGATAAATTAGATAGAGAGATACATAGGTAGATAAATAAGTAAATAAATAAATACATAGACAGATTGAAGTGTAGATATTTATGACATAAATTGAAAGATAGGTTAATAAAGTGTTAAGTACTTAGTTACAAAGATAATTGGACAGATATTATTTAATAAAACTACTATTTTTAAATGGTTTATAAATTATTTTTAGTTAAAAATATTCCTTAAAAAGATATATTGTTGAGGTAATAGACCCTTATAAGTAGATAAATTCTATAGAAAAATAAATAGGTAGAAAAATGATAGATGACTTTATAAACTATTGGAAAGAAAGACATAAATAGTTGTTGGATACATAGAAAAATAGATAGATAGATCGATAAATAAAATGATAGATAAATAGCATCATAATGATAGATAGATACACACATAGATAGACAGATGTACATAGATATAAGCATATAGTTTTTAAAAAGATAGATATAAACATAGATGATAGAGAGAAACAAATGATAGATAAAAGGATATATTGATAAATAAATCGTAAAAGAATGTATGAATGGATGGATAGAAGGGTGGGTAAGTATAGATAAACGATAAATTGATAGATTAATAAAAAGATAGAGATAGGTGATGATAGATAGCCATATAAATAGTTAGTTAGATAAATGGACAGATGGAAAGATAGATTATAGATAGATAGATAGATAGATAGATAGATAGATAGATAGATAGATAGATAGAAATATAGATAGATGGATGGAAGCATGGATGGTTGCAGGAAGAATAATGAATGAATGAATAAATTGATGGATGGATGTGTTGAAGGCTGAATAAATAAATAGATAGATGATGGATAGATAAATGAAAAAAAATATAGATAATAACTTGAATAAGAGATAAGGATAACACTAGATAAATAGTTAGATGGATAGATTGAGAAATATATAAAAGATAGAAATATAGATAAATACACTAATAGAAAGATAGGTAGATCATTATGACATTGATGATATATAATGGTGTATTTGATATTTAATTATGTAGATAATTAGACAGATATTATTTAATAAAAATAATATTTAAAAATGGTTTATAAATTATTATTTAAGTTAAAATATTTAAAATGAATAGTTGAGATAATAAATAGATCATTATAAATAGATAAATTTTATAGAAAGATAAATAGGTAGATAGATGATAGATCAATTATAAGATACTTTAATGTTTGGAAAGATAAATGTTTAGTTGTTGGATACACAGATAGATAATGATACAAAGATAGATCGACAGATAAATAAAATCATATATAAATGAGAGATAAATAGATACACTGACAGATAAATATAAATACATAAAACTGTACACAAATATAAGAAATTGAGATACATATATACATATATGCAGATATATATATATGATAGATGTAAGAAAAAATGGATAATTAAGAAATGGATAAATGGACAGATAATAGAGAAAGAGAATAGACAGATAATAGAGAAAGAGAAAGACAGATTGTTAAGAGTTAGATGATAGAGATAAGATTATAAGATAGATTAATAGATATAATTTTAGATACATAGGTAATTACACCAACATTTATTAAATAAAAAGAACATTTTTACATGACTTACCAATCATTAGGTAAGTTAAAAAATATTATTTTAGGGAGATACATTATTGTAAAAGTAGATTGTTCTAGATAGATAAATTGATATAGATAGATAAATAGATGACAGACAGATAGATAAAAAGATAGATGACAGAGAGATAGAAGATAGATAAAGAAATGAATAGATAGATTAATAAAGACAGATATAAAACATCAAAAAGAAATTCAATGTTTTATAGATTAATTGCTTATACTTAGTTAATTTTCAAAACAATATTGATTATAGAGAGATACATAGGAGGATAAATAGATTTAAGCATATATAACGAAATGTATAGCTAGATGTGACGTAGAGAAATACATACACGCATTGATGAAAGATGAATGATAGATACATAAATAAATAGATAAATTCTATAAAAATAGTAAAATGGATAGGTAAATTGATTAGATGCTAGATAAATAAAAAGATAATAGATAGATGATATATAAATAGATAAAATGATATATTGATGATAAATACATAGCTTAAATATATAGTCAGTTGGACACAGAGATGAAGTTATAGATAAATATAAATATTTATATAGATAATTATAGAATAGATAAATATATAGTCTTATGCTCAAACAGATATAAAGTGCGAAATGCAAAAATTCCATTCTTTATTCATAACATAGATCGATCTAGGATACATAGTATAAATTAATGATAGATAAATATATACATAAATAGAATAATACATAGATCAATGGAAATAAATTTATGGATAGAATAAATAAATGACAGTTGATAAATAAATAAATATATAACTAGACATATATACATAGATATATGATCAGAAAGCTAGATAAATACCAGGATATGTATAGGTAAGTAAATTGGATAAATAAATAGATACATATGTACATAGATAGATAGATAGATAGATAGATAGATAGATAGATAGATGATCAGAAAGCTAGATAAATACTAGGATATGCATAGGTAAGTAAATTGGATAATAAATAGATACATATATATATATAGACATGATAGAAAGTAGAGAAAATATGGAAAGATGACAGGTAGATAGATATACAGATAAATAGAAATAGTAAATAGATACAAGATAAAAATAAAAATAGGTATATAGATTGATGGATTGAGGGATAAAGAGATAGGTCAATAATATAGTAATACTGATGTATTTATAAATAGATGTTAGATAGATATATGACAGAAAGATAGATATGTAGATAGATACAGAGAGGATAGAGAGATAGGTATGTAAATAGAGAATTAGACATATAATTTTTAAAAACTAACATTCTTACATAAACATATCAATAAATAGGTAAATAAATATTGTTATAGAAATATACATTGTACCATAGATACATAAAAAGTTATAGATAAATATAGATAAATAGTGAAAGATTTATACAAATAGATTGCTATAGATAAATAGATGAATAGATACATAGATAGGTAGAAAAATAGATATAGTGATTGATAGATAAGTAAATGATAGATATATAGATGATAGATTGATAGATATAAATATAGACAATAAATGGATGGCAGACAAATGGTAAAACATTAAGACAAATGTGTAAATGGACAAAAAATCACAGACAGACAGACACACAGAGAGACACATATAAACAAAGAGAGATAAATACATACAAAAGAGATACATATATTGAGTGGTAAAAAATAAGATGATGAACAAATTAGAGATATATCGATCTTTGGCAAAAGAGATATTTTAAAAAGATAGAGAAGTCAACTGTTAAATAAACAGAAAATGGAAGAATTGGTAGTTAAATACATAATAGATGCATAGATAGATTCATAGATAGACAAATAGTACACAGATACATAAATGTTAGTGATAAAAATAGGTAAATAGAAAATGTAAAAAAATATATATACAGATGACAGATACATAGGTTGATTGATTGTTATATAGATAGATGACATTAATAGTTATACTTAGATAAATTTATGCATAGATCGCTACATAGGCAGATATACAGACATAGACAAAAAAAATCGAACGTTATATAGATAGACATATATATCATTATATAGATAGATATAAAGAGAGAGATAGACATATTATAGATAGATGATATATATTAAATTAATAGTTATATTAATATATAATTATATTAATTTACATACATAGAAAAAGAAAATTAAAATTAGATAGATATATGTATCATTAAGTAAAAAGAAAAATAGTCTTGGCTATAGATATATACATAAAGGAATATTTTTAAAAATATGTAAATTATGTAAATAGATAAACTGAGAGATGAAAGAATTACAGGTAAATGGCTAAACGATAAAAGGATAGCTGTTAGATAAATACTTAAATAAATTGAAGATAAATATATATCAGATAGATAGATAGTTAGATAAATAGATACTATAATATGCTTGTTAGATTGATATTTAGATACATAGTTAGATAATTAAATAAAATATATACTTATAATTAGACAAAGATAGACCCATATTAAGAAATTAAGATCCTGGGAGGTTAAATAGTAAAAAGTATAATATATATAGAGAGAGAAATAGAGAAATAGATAGAAAAAGTTACAGAGATCAATATATGAAAGAATAGATTGATTAATATATATAAATAGATAAAATATATATATTCTTAAAAAATATATAAAAAATAAATATATAAAGATATAAAAATAGTAAGATCAATAGATAATTATATACATATATAGAGATTGATAAATAAGTAAATAAATAGGTAAATGGATGAATAGATAAATAGGAAGATATATTAATTTATGGTTTGTTATATAGGGAGATTAGACATATAAAGATACATAGATAGATACATGATAGGAAATTTGACAGAAAGACATAAACACAGAGAGTGAAATTGAAATATTATTTAGATAAATATGTCTATTATGTGGTTAATTGAAAATTTCTTTGGGTAAAAAAAATTAATATATAGTAGGTTAGTTGACCTTACATAGATTGGTAGATGAATACATATATCAATAAAAATATAGATAAATAGACATATAGAAAATAAGATACATAATCACAAAACTAATCGGATATTAAGATACATATTATGATAATTTGATATATTAAGAGGTAGATTAATAAACATATATACAGAAATTTGAAAGATAGACATATAGATAGATGATATGTAAATAGATATATACATACATAAAGAAAGATAAATTGAAACATGATGGATGGATGAATAGATGGATTCATGGATGAGAAGATAAACAGATACATATAAATATGAATTAAATTGATAGTTACATATTTAAATAGATATTTATGAAATATAATTAAATTTTTACGATATTTGTCAGTCATAAGGCAAGTTAAAAATTGTTTTGGAAAGACACATTTTCGTCAACAGTTCGTTATAGGTAGAAAATTGATACAGATAAATCAATAAAAATAGAGGATGACAGAAAGATATAGATCTATAGATAAATGGCTCAAAAGATACATGAAGAAAAGCCAGGTGGACAGATAGACAGATTGATGATAAATAGATACATAGATAAACAAATAAATAATGGATAGATAAAAATACACAGAACAGATGATAGATATACACATGATAGAACAACAGATATATGTAGATGATAGATAGAAAGATAGATATACACATGGTAGTTAGAATGATAGATATATGTAGGTGATAGATAAATGATAGATAGATGATAAATAGATAGATGATAGATAGACAATAGATTGACAAATTAGTAGATAGATATTTATACATAGACAATTAGACATTGTTAAATAAAGCTGATGATTTTAGGTGATTTATCATTCATTAGGTATATTAAATGACAGTTTTTAGAGGTACACTTTGTTGAATCAAAAAATAGTGTGTTGCAGGTATATAAATGACGTAGATAGATAAATAGTCACATATTTGACAGATACATAAACAGATAAAAGGATGGAAAAGAGGATGAATAGATGTTAAGTAGAAAGTTAGATAGAATGAAAGATAAATAGAACAATGATGGAAAGAAAATAGATTGTTAGATAAATTGGTAGATACATATATACATCGATAAATGGATGGACAAATAAATTGATTGGTAAATACTTAAATAGAAAGATTGTTAGATGACAAATACACAGACAAAACTAGATGGAAATAAATAGATACATAAATAGGAAGATTATAGATATATACGAAATCGGCTACGAAGATAAATGAATAGATGTTAAATAGATAGAAAGATATTAGATAGATAGATGATAGATAGATAGATTGATGTATTAATAAATAGAAAATTAAATACCGACACATAGATATATAGATGAAATACATATTGATAGACAAACATAGAAAACATAAGAAAATCAAATGATATAGAGAGAGCTAGACCTACAGCTACGTAAATTTTAAAATTTTTCTTATTATAAAAACATATACAGTAAGAGACATAGCTGATACATAGAGTTATAATCGATGATTGAGAGATAGATATAAAGTAAATATGTAGATATGTAAATAAATAGAAAGATAAACAAAAGAATGATAGATAAATAAATAATATTATATGTAAAAGATAGATTGATAGAGTAAGTTTGAAATTAAGAACATAAACAATTGGTCAGATATTTTTAAATAAAACTTAAATTTTTTACATGATTTATGAATCAAGATAATTGAGATATATTGAAGAACTGTTTATCGAATGAGAGATCAATATAGATAAATTGAAATAGATCAATAATAAATAAATGATAGATAATTAGAGAGAATTCACTATCAATAGATAAATATAATTAAATAGAAAGTTAGAATAAAAAATAGATATTGAGAAAAATAAAGAGTAAGATCACTGATTTAGAAATATATAATGATAGTTATAAATATTAAGTGAAATTAATAAAGATATACACATAAGTTGTATATGTACATATATACATAAATAAATAGATGGTAGTTGGATGACTAGTTAAATAGATAGGTGGTTGGATGGATGGATGGAAGAATAGAATGATAGATTAGATATCTAGATAGATTGATGATAGATAGATGTAAGATGAATAGATAAAAATTTAGATAAATAAATATGAGATAGATTCATAGATAAATTGAAATATATATAATTTTAGATAAATGAACAATTAGATATTTAATAAATACTAGTAATATTTTTAAGTGATTTATCAAGCTTTAGGTAAGTTAAAAATATTGTTTTAGAAAGATATATTGTAAAAAAGGGAGAGCATTAAAATATTTAAATTGATAAAGATAGATAAATAAATATAAGATAGAAAAAAACAGATAGTGTTAGAAAATAGATAAATGACAGATAGGTAAAGAAAGAAAGAAATACATTGCTATATGAAGAACAGAAAGATAAAAGATACTGATAAAAAGTTAGATGGATAGATAGATAAATAGATAAATAGATAGATATGAAATAAATTGATGAAAAAATTATAGTTAGATATTTAGATACATAGACATCTGACATATATTTATCAAAAGTAACTGACATTTTATACAAGTTTTATCAATAATTAGGTATGATAAAATATGATTTTAGAGAGATATATTGATAAATTCATAGATAAATCATTAAGATAGTTAAATTTATATATGTAGATAAATAAGTAGAGAGATGGTAGATAAATATATAGAATGATAAATAAATAGATGAAATATTATAAATGAAGTTGAATAATTGTTAAATAGAGGAATAGTTAGGTAGATAAATAGGTAGGTAAGTAGAGAGAAGTATAAATGGATAGAGATATAGACAGATAAGTAGATAGAAGGATGAAAGACTGATAGATAAACAGAAAGAAATATGAATTAATTACAATGCATAGAGAACATAGATAGATGAATTGATGGATACAGAGAGAGAGAGAGAGAGAGAGAGAGAGAGAGAGAGAGAGAGAGAGAGAGATAGTTGATAGGGAAATGGACAAACTTATAAATGGATGATTGAAGGAAAAAAGCAGAAGAGTAGATAATATATAGATATATGGAAGACAGATGATAAATGGAAGGATAAGTAAATAGATAAATAATTAGATAGAGAGATACATAGATAAATAGAAGAGAGATAGCTAAAGAAATGGTTAAATAAATACTGATATAGCCCGATACATATGTATAAAGATAGATAGTGAGATAGATGATAGATAGATACATAGTTTAATGATGGATAGATAGAAGGATG
The DNA here is from genome assembly GCA_003508835.1 of Eonycteris spelaea. Classification (NCBI taxonomy): domain Eukaryota; kingdom Metazoa; phylum Chordata; class Mammalia; order Chiroptera; family Pteropodidae; genus Eonycteris; species Eonycteris spelaea. Next base: position 72,480 of record PUFA01000698.1, on the reverse strand, counting down.
GCTGGGAAGAGTAATAGATTAGATAGATAAATAGATAGATACAGAGATATATACATAGATATATCAGATACATACAGAGATATGCATGACATAGATTTATAGTCAGGTTAATATATAGTTAGATATTTAGATCCATAAAATTAGACAGATATCAATGAAATAAAATCACCATTATTTACATGATTTATCAAACATGAGGTAAGTTGAAATAAGTTTCAAAGAGATACATTGTTAAATTGATAAAACATTATTGATAGCTACATTGATATAGGTAAAAAGATTAATAAAGAGATGATAAACAGGTAGATAGATAAATATATAAATAGACAAATAAATAAATAGATACATAAATAGATAGGAAGATATTGAAATAAATAAATAGATAGATAAATTAATAAAATCTTACATGATATACAGATAGCAAGACACAGAAATAAAAAATAAAAAAATAAATTAATAGAAAGACAGTGAGATTAGACTGCGAAAAAACATAAAATATTAGGTAGATATAGAAATATAAGATACATTTATATGTAGCTTAATAGTTAAATATTTAGAAAGATAGACAATTAGAGAGATATATACTAATATTAGTAACATATTTCACATGAATTATCAATTGTTAGAAAAGTTAAAAACCATGTTTAAAGAGAATTTCATTGTTGAATCAATGATGAATTGAAATAGATACATGAACTGATATAGATAAATGATGATTTGAAGATAGAGTGATAGATAGATAGATTGATTGATTGATAATAGATAGATAGATAAGTGATAAAGAGATGGATGATGATCGATGGAAGAATGATCGAAGAAAAGAGATGATAGAAACATAGAAAGATAGAAAGATGTAAGAAAAAAACTATGATAGATAAAAAGATGAGAGAAATTAATGGATTAGTAGATATTAAGAAATTTACATACATAGATTTAGACTAAATTCCTTAATAAAGTAGTATTTTTACATGACTTATCAATCATTAGGTAAGTTAAAAATATTAAATAGAGATACTCTGTTGAATAGATAGATCATTATAAATAGGTAAATTGATAATAAATAATAAATAAAAAGATGATAGATGATACATAGATAAGCAAAAACACAGATATATAAAAATGAAAAGGATTGAAAAATGGATAAATATAGACACTTAAAAGAACAAATAAAAAGGTCGATAAATACACAGATATAAAGAATAGAATGAATTGGATAGATGAGTGGATGGATGGATGGATGGATAGATGGATGGATGAAAGGATAATGAGATAAATAAAGTGGAGATGGATGGATGATGGATGATAGGTAAGAGATAAATGATAGATATGGAGAGAGCCACATAGAAGAGATGAAATGAAAGGTGAAAACAAATAAATAATATGATACATAGACAAAAAGTGCAAGAATGTTTAAAAATACATGATGATAATTAGATATATTAAGAATAGATAAAATAAAGATACATAGAAGAATAAAAATGATATGATAAATAAATAAATAATAAAAAGATATATATTAAAATAAAAAAAGATATATAATGAAATAAATATTGATAGAATTTAGAAGACATACAATATTAAAAATAAAACAAATGATACTTAGATAGATATTATCTATCATTATTTAAATTTTTAAAAATTCTTGGGTATACATGAATACATAAAAAATTACACAAGTTTTAAATCCATAGATGAACAAATAGCATGATAGATTAATAAATATATAGACAGATAAATGAAAATAAATAAAAACATAAGTGTATACACTAAATAGATATTGATAAAAAGACATACAAAACAAAGATAAAATCAAACATAATATAAATAGATCTATTTATCGTTAGGTAAGTTTTAAAAAGCTTTTGGATATAAATAAATACTAGCTAAAATAAATTGGTTCTAGATAAATGATAATGATACATAGCTAGAAAATAGAAATAGATAGATGAATGATATGTAAAAAATATAAATAGATGAATAGATAGATACAAAATAAATAGAGATAGAAAAAATATATAATTAGTAGATAAAGAGATATGAACAACTACATAGAAAAGATGTACATAGATGATAAATAGATAAATAGATAATAGGAATAGATAGATAGATAGATAGATAGATAGATAGTAGATGGATTAATGGATAAATTAACAACAAATTGACAGATTAATATGAGAGAGAGATTTTAAAAAATGTAATAGTCCGATATTGAAAAATATAAACCATTACGCAGATAACATTAAGAAAAATGAACACTTTTACATGATATATCAATCATTTAGTAAGTTCTAAATATTGTTTTAGATTACATTGATTAACAGTGTTAGAAACAAGATCAACACTATGATACATAGAATAGTTTTAAAATAATAAATATATAAATGTGTCATAATCAGATAGATAGGTTGATAGAGATAGATAGATTTATGAATAGTTAGATAGATAGATGATAGAGGATAGATAATGGGTGGATGGATGGATGGATGGATGATGGATGATGGATGGATGGATGGAAAAATAGATGATAGTTGGATGAGATAATAGAAAGATGATAGATAAGATAGTAAGGAAAATAAAAAGAAAAAGAGAAAATACATACATAGACAAAAATAAATGAAAATATAAGTAATAGATAAAAGGAAATAATAAAGGTGACAGATATGTAGATATAAGAGATATAGGTGAAAGATATCATAAATAGATTAGAAACAAAAAAAATTATTGTAAATTAAAATAATAGTTAGCAAAAGATGTAAATATCAATAGTTAGACAATATAAATCATTGTCAAAAACATAGATGATTGGGTGGACTACATAAAAAATTTTATGATAATTAGATATATGCATAAATAGATTAATAGATAGAGATAAATTTACAAATAAATTTATAATTAAAAGATAGATAAGATATTGAAAAAAACATTAAAATATAAATATATACATAGATATAAAAATGGATAGATAGATATAAAGAAGAATAGATAGGTAAATAGAAAGAGATTGTTAGATATAGATAAGAAAGAAAAATGGATAATAGATGGATCGATAAATAGAAAGATAAGAAGATAGAAAGTAGAGAGATACAAAGATAATGGATAGATAGATAGATGATAGATGGATTAATTGATATCTAGATAGATAGATAAATAAGTACATAGTTTGATATTCAAACAGATATAAATGTCGAGAGTAAGGCAGAAAGAAACTACCTTTTTAAGAGACATAAATCTATCGTAGGATACATAAAATAATTTTAAGATAGAAAATATATAAATAGTTTGATGGATGAAAAGATAGATATAAATAAATTTATGAAAGCTTATATAGATAGATGATAAATCATAGCTATATAGACAGAAAAAAATGATAGATAAAGATAAATTGATAGAAACTTAGATATATAAAGATAAGTGATAGTAAGATTGATAAATCGACTGATCAATACATAGATAGATCATAGATATGTAAACAAATGAGTAAACAAAGTTTAATAAAAATGTAAATATATAGATACTTAGACTGAAAAATAAAGAAAAATCTAACATTATGCAGATACATATATTGATCATTAAGAAAATTAAAAATAGTTTGTTTTATTGATAGATATTTACTAGGGAAGATAAAATGGCAAAAACATAAACTGAATGGTATGTAGATGATATGTAGAAAAATAGATAGATTGAAAGATACATAGATCCATATATAGATACAGATAGAGATAGATAGATGATAGAGGGTAGCTAGGTTATATTTTGATAGTCTAACAGACTTATGGATGCATTAGATGAATGTTAGGTGATAAATAGATAAATAGATACATAGATAGGCAGATAGATGATAGATAAAATGATGTAAAAATAAATACATAGATGAATAGAGATAGTCAGAACATAGAAGGACAGAGATAAATAGATACATATATATACAGAGACATAGATGCATCAAAAAGTGATTTATATAAATAAATAGATAGATATTCTTAATTTATAAAGAGATAGATTAAAATGGACATCGTTAGAGCATAGATAGATAAAAAGTTAAATATTGAAATATATATAGATAATAAAGGATAGGTAAATTGATAGATAGATAGGTAGGTAGGTAGGTAGATGGATGGAGGGAGGGAGGGAGGGAGAGATGGAGGGAGGGGTGGAAGGATGGAGGGATGGATAGATAAATAGATATATAGATAGACATTTAGATAGATTGAGAGAGAGAAAGAGAGAAAGAAAATTATAAATAGAAATAAAGATACACGTGTGTAGATGGATCAATAAATCAATAGGTAGATGACGATAGACAGAGAGATACATTGTTAGATATAAGTTATATACATAAATAGTAAATAAATAAATAGATGATAGATAAGAAGGTAGATAAGTATATAGTTTTTTAGTAAAACAGATATAAATATCGATAGGCAGAAAGAATTTCCTTTGTTAGAAACATAGATCGATCATATGATACATAGAATAATTTTACAATAGATAAATACATACAAAAACTGATTAATAGAGACATAGATCGATAGAGATAGATATATTCATGGATAGATTAGATAGACAGATGATAAGAAAATAGATAGATAGGTAGATAGATAATGAAAAGATAGATATATAGATATAAGCTATTTATATGAATAAATTAAAAATAGATTATATAAATATTTAGATATAAAAATGACCGATATAAAGATAGATAAATAAATTGATAGATGGTAGTTAGGTATTTAGCTCTTTTGTCAAAGAGAAGTAAATTTTGAAAGTTATGCAGAAAAAAAGATCCATTGTTGGAAACATAGATCGATCATGGGATACATACGAATATTTCACCATACATAGATATATACACAGATGGATTAATAAATCGATCGACAGAGATTATAGATTTATAAATAGATTAGATAAATCTTCAATAGATAATATATTGATGGATATAAAGATAGATAAAATTAAAATATATAAAGATATTTATCAAGATAAAAAATAGAGAGATAGATAAATAAATAGATAGATGAGATAGGGAATAGATAATTAGATAAATGGTAACTAGGTATCTAATGCAATAGTCAAACAGATATAAAAATCGATATATAGGCTGAAAGAAACATCATTTGTTAGAAACATAGATCAAATGTAGGATACATAGGATAATTTAAAGCTAGATAAATATAAGAATATAAATTAATGGAAAAAGATGCCGAAAGGTATAAGTTTATGGATAAAGTAGATAGATGCATATTAGATAACAGATAGATGATAGATAGAGATAGATGATAGATAGATAGATAGATAGATAGATATTTAAATATTTGGAAATATATTAGATGACATAAAAATATACACAGGTAGATAGATAGATAATTAAATAGATAGAAACATACATGGAGAAATAGGCATTCAGGTGGATGGATAGATAAATTGATCCCTGATAGAAAGATAGATATAAAGATATAGATAGATGATAGATACATATAGATAGTAGATAGATAGATAGATAGATAGATAGATAGATAGATAGATAAATAGGTAGATAGATAAACGACTAACAGATAGATGATGAATGCATGGATGGTAAATAGTTATATAGTTCCTTTGTAAAACTGATATAAATACCTATGGCTAGTTAGAAAAATCTTTCTTTATTAGAAACATAGATCAATGGTAGGCAAAATAAAAAAGGTTTATAATATATACATATATATACACACACACTCACATATATATAGATTAATAGATAAATTGATTGGCCGAGATAAATAGACCTTTAGATAGATTAAAAAGACAGATGATAGATTATCAAAAGGTAGATAGATGACAAATCGATAGATAGATAAAATAGATACATAGATAGATGAATAAATGAATTAGATACATAAAGATATAGATATAAAAATGAAAGATAAATAGATGGATAAATTGATAGATGAAGTGATGGTAGACAGCTATTTAGTTCATTAGTAAAAGAGATGTAAATTTCAATAAAAGGAATCAGAGATCTATTTTTAAAACACAGATTGATCATGCGATAGATAAAAAAATTTAACGATAGATATGTACATAGATAATCAACAGAGCGATCCATAGACAGAGACATTATTGAATAGATTTGATAGATATATGATAGTTAATATATCGACAGATATAAAGATAGAAAAATAAAAAGATGCATAAATATAGACAAATAGATAAAGGAACTGATAGATAATAGATAAAAAAAGAGAAATGGCTAGATAGAAAGATGCAAAGATAAATAAATAGATTGATAGATAATAGGTATATAGTATATAGTTCAATAATGTAGTTATAAATAGACATATAGTTCAATATTTCAACAGGTATAAATATAGATACTTAGGCAAAAAATAATTCCTCGTTAGAAACATAGATCGAAATTTGGATACATAGGATGATTTTACGATTGGCAAATATATACATAGATAGATTAATAAAAGATCAATAAGATAGATAGTTTCATTAATATATAAGATAGATACACTGATGTATAGATAAAAACATAAATAAATAAAAATATAAATAGATGAAAGATAGATAGATAGTTGATTGATAGATGGATGGATAGAGATATAGATACATAGAGAGATGGTATTGAGGTACATAGTTCAATAGTCAAACAGATATAAATATCGATAGGCAAAACTACATTATTTGTTAGAAATCGATGGATCATTGGATACATAAAATAATTTTGAAATTAAAAATATATACATAGATTAATAGATAAGATAGATAGATTTATAAATACATTAAATAGATAGATGTTAGATAGTTAGATAAATAAAAACACAGACAGATAGATAGACAGAAAGATGAATAAATAAAAGGATAGATAAAAGGATAAGTAGACAGGTAAATAGGTATATAGATGTATATATAAATAACAAATATTTAGATAGATAAAACAAAGATAGATATATAAATATATTGATGAAGAGGTATATGAAACATTAGGAAACAGATGTAAATATTGATAGAAATAAATACACATCTTTTGTTAGAAATACAGAATAATATATAGAAGACCAATATAGAGAGAATAATGCATAGATAGATGATAAATAAAAGACAGATGGATAAAACTAATGATAGAGAGATAGAAAGAATGATAGGTGGATAGATAGATACATACATAGATACATAGATAGAAACACAGAATGTGCCTAGGTACCTACTTTAATAGTCAAACATATGAAATATCATTACGTAGAAAGACAAAATCTTTGTAAGGATCATAGATCGATAGTAGGAAATATAGATATAATATAAAGATAGATAAATATATACATAGATTAATGGAAAATACATTGAAATAGATTTAGGGGTAGCTTACATATAAATAACAGATAGATAGATAGATAATAGATAAATAAAGATAAATCAACAGAAAAATAAAATGATAGAGATATTGGGTGTGTAGATAAATAAATAAACATGATGAATAATGAATAAATAAATGAATTAGAAAATAGATACATGATAGATAGATAGTTGGATAGATATTTAGAAACAATAAATAGATAATAAAAGAAAAAGGTAGAAAGAGAGAGAGAGATATACATAGATAGATAATTGGATGTATGATAGGTGATAGATGATAGATAGATAGATAGATAGACAGATAGATAGATAGATAGATAAACAGGCAGATAGACATATATTTAGATAGATGGATAGATACATAGAAAAAAAGGAGTGCTATTTAGAACATAGTAGATATAGAGAGATAGCTACATATCTATACAGATTCATGGACAGATTGAATGATAAGTGATTTAGATGTAAATATTGATAACTTAATAAATTAAAAATAGATAAATATATATCCTTAAGTCACACAAATTGATAGATTGATAGAGAGAGAAATTTAATATTTGGAAAAAAATAGATGATAGGTAAAAAATTGATAGATACATGATAAAGTGATAGAAAGATAAAGATATAGTTAGATACAGAGTTAGATAGCCAAAATATTGATAGATACATATGTAGAGACATAAATAGGTAGAATAAGTAATTTATATATATGTAAATATTGATACTTTGATATATTGAGAGTACATTAATAAAGATGCAGAATATGCATAAATCGAAGGATTCAGATATATATAGATAGCGAGTGTCAGACAGAAATACTAACAAGCAAAGTGAAATATGGACAGAGAGACAATAAAACAGACAGACAGATGGACATATACACAGACACACAGACATACAAAACAAATACAAAGAACTATAGAAAGATATATAGATGATAGATAGATAGATAGGTAGATAGATAGATAAGATAGATAGAATTAAAATGTGGACATAGATCGATAAACAGGTAGAAAGAAGATATATAGTTACATCAGAGATTAAGAGAGCGAGATTTCGAATAGATAAAAAAAATTGATAGATACATAGATAGATCGATGGATAAATATATACAATTGTAATATTGATAGACATAAACATACATAGAGAGTTAGATACACAGAAAGCCAAAAAAAAAAAAAAAGACAGAAAGAGTGAGAGAGTGAGAGAGATGAATTAATAGTAAGACAGATGGATAGTACTTTATGTCATTCTATAGTCAAACAGATATTAATATTGAGACATAAGCAGAAAGAAAAATTCATTGTTAGAAGCAAAGACTGATCATAAAAGACATAGGAAACTTTATGATAGATGATAGATGATGGATAGCTAGCTAGCTAGCTAGCTAGCTAGATGAAGACATTTAGAAACAAATAAATGATAGTCAAAAGAAAAGATATATAGATAGATAAAAAGAGAGATAAGTAGATAATGACAAACATAGATTGAAGATAGAGATAGATGATTGATAGAGATAAATAGATATTTACAAGTAATAAATATATGATGGAAAAATAGTTATACAAAGATAGTGACATATACATAAAAGATAGATAATTAGATAAATATTGAGATAGATAATTATAAAAATAGGTATAAAAAGCAAACAATCTCTACACAGATATATCAATAGTTAGGTAAATCAAAAATTTCTATTGAGAGATAACACAATTGAATAGATATATACATAGTTATAAATAGATAGATAGAGATAGATGATAGATACATAAATAGATATATTATATAAATAGATGCATGAAATTAAAATATTGATATATATAGAGAGAAAGAGAGATAGACACACAGAAATATAGAATGTGTTAAAAAGAGAAAGATAAAAATAGATGGAAAGAAGGGTAGGTTGATAGACAATATATAGATAAATAGATAAATGTATAGATAAATAAATGAATAGATAGATAGATAGATAGATAGATAGATAGATAGTTATATAGTAAGATACAAAGACAATGAGAAAAAGAATTGATTTGGAAATGTATAATGATTTTTTTGTTATTAAGAGATCAATTAATAGAGATACAGAAGATGGTTTGATAGATAGCATAGATAGATAGTTAAATAGATAAATAGATGATTAGATAGATAGATGGATATAGATAGATAGATAGATAGATAGATAGATAGATAGATGATGAATGGATAAATGCAGGAATGGATAAATAGATGAATGGCAGACGGATGAATACAACATAAGATGGTTCAATGATCAGATCGAGACTGAGACATAAAAAAAACAGATACTAGGATATCAGACAGAAAAATAGACAGAGAGACAAACCAATAGATACATAAATATATATCTATAAATATAAATAAATAAATAAATAAATATATAAATATAATAAATAAATATATAAATATATAATATATAAATATATAAATATATATAAAATTTATAAAAAGATAGATGATGGTCCAAAGAGAAATATATCTAACAATAGGCAGAAGATAATTATAGACAGAGAGGTCGACTTAAATAAATTTAAAAAATGGGAGGATAGATAGATAGATAGTGAAATACATAATAAATATTTAGATATTAAGCTAACTATCTAGTAGAGAGAGAGAGATAAATAGACAGCTAGATTAATAGATAAGATTAATAGATAATAGATAAATAATAGATAGAAAAATAGTAAGATACATAGACAATGGAATGATAAATAATATAGAACTATTTATACCTATTATAAAAGACAATTAGATATATTGAGATAAATTAATAAAGATACATATAGAAATTAGTTTGATACATAGACAGACTGACAGTTGATAGATGATAGATAGATAGATAGATAGATAGATAGATAGATAGATAGAAAAAATGGCAGAGAGATAAACAGAAATACAAACAGTTATACGAATATCAAATAATAGATACATATATCTATTGTTCAGTAAATTGAAAAATAGTCTTGGTTATAGTAGATACATAGTAGAATAAATAGATGTTATGTAGATAGATACATAGATAGATAGATTTTAGGATATATAGATAGATGGATAGATAAAGATGGATAATAATATAGACAAAGATTAGATAGATTGATAGAACACATAAAAAGAGAAATCAAATGTTATATAGTTAGATATATTTATTGTAAGGTAAATTGCAAAAAATCTTGGTTATACATAAATACATAGCAGGATAGATAGGTGTTGGATAGATAGATAGATAGATAGATGATAGATAGATAGATAGATAGAAGATAGATAGATAGATAGATAAAACAGATAGATAGAGAAATAGAGAAATAGAGAATAGAAAGATTGACAGATAGAAAAAATAGAGGGATAGTAAGATACATAGACAAAGAAATTATCAGTGATTTAGAAATATATAATCCTAATTTGATACATTAAGAGATAGATTAATAAATATATATGCAGAATATAATATATGTAAAGAGAGAGAGATCGTTAGATAGAAATTTAGATGGATGAATTGATAGATGAATGAATGACAGACGCATGGACTGATGGTAAGAAAAACCTACTAGAAAGAGAGTCAGACAGACAAACATACGGACACAGAAACAGTCATACATATAGACAAACAGACACACAAAGATAAATAGATACATAGAGATTAGCTTTTGTTAGGAAAAAGAGGAATAGAAGTAAAAGAGCTTGATCATTAAATGAATAGAAAAATGAAAATATTGATATATTGTTAAATACATAATAGATACATAGAGAGGTAGATAGATACATAAATATATTGATAGATGATAGATAGATGACTGATAGATATGTAGATAGATAGATAGTATGATATTTAAATACATAGAAAATTGAACATATATTTATAAAGAAAACCTAACATTATGTACATAGATATATTAATTGTTAGATAAATTTAAAAAGAATGTGTTATAGAGAGATACATTGTAGAATAGATAGATCATTATACATAGATAGATTAATATAGAGAAATAAAAGATAGAGAGAGATAGATATAGATAGAAAGGTAAATGGATAAATACAAAGATTATAGATAGATAAATACATAGATAGACAGACAGACAGACAGATAGATAGAAGATAGATAGATAGATAGATGATAGATAGATAGATAGATAGATAGAGGTTGGTAAAAGGGTAGAAAGATGGATGGTTAGATGACAGATACATAGACAGATAAATATATACAGAGAATAGATATTTAGAGAAATAGAAAGATATATAAATACATAAAACAAATAAATTGTAAGATATATAGACAAAAAATCATTATCAATTCACAATGATAATTTGTTACATTTAAACACAGAATGAAATATACATGTAGAAATAAAATAAATAATAGGTAAATAGACCAATACACATATAAATAGATAGATAGATAGATAGATAGATAGAGATAGATAGATAGATAGATAGATAGATAGATAGATAGATTTAAAAACGAATAGATGGCACATGGGTAAATGGATGGATTAATGTACTGATGAATTGATTGAAAGCATTTCAGATAGATTAGAGAGATAATAAGTGGATAGGTAAGTAATTATATAGAATGCATAAGGAAGGGAAAGATACATAGATACAAAAATGAGTAATAAAAATATTGATAATTTAATATATTGAACTAGATTGATTTTGGTACATAGAGAAGTTAGATGATAGATAAATAAAGATATCAATAAAAAGAATAGATATAGACACATAAATAGATAAATAATAAATAGATAAATAAATAGATGAAAAGAATCAACATAAATAAATTTTAAGATATATACACTAAAAGAATAAGTAATTTAAAATATATTTTGATAATTTTATATATTAAGTCATAAATGACTAAAGACAAAGAAGTTAGGTGTTAGAGAGATAGGTACATATGTAGAAACATAGATATGAAGATACACAGATTAAAGATGGTAGCTTGGATGAATAAATGAATGGATCAAAGTATGGACAAATTGATGGATGGAAAAATGGATAGAAAGAAAATATTTAAATATATAGATAGATGATAGATGATAGATAGATAGACACAGACAGACAGATAGACAGATGTTGCAGAGTTGGTTATGAAGAAGAGGAGTCTGGAAATGCATTAACTAATATGGATAAGGGAGAAGGGATGAATGGCAATGCTAGCATCCTCCACCCCTGTCTCCATGGTTTTTTTATTCTCTTTCTCACAAAGCTGGCTTTGTTATTATTATTAGTTACTATCAGGTTAGTAATTACAAACTACAGCCAACTTCCAGATTCAGGCTCAAGGCCACCACCCTGTTATTAGCTATTTCCTCTCCATTTCTTTTCCTTGTGCCTAGAGCAAGAAGTCCCAGAATAAGCAAGGCATGTGTGCCCTCCATGCAGTGTGCACTTGTGTGCAAGTCCACACCCGCTTCTGATGACCTTGTTGCTCCAAGCACCAGGCATCCTACTAGGACTGCAGGCATCTCTCACAACATATCCCCCTTTTCTTTTTGCTAAATTTTATTCAGCATAACTGAGAACACAGCGGCCTGAGTCTTTCTTAATCCTTGGCTTCTTGAGAATCTCTTCCAGCCTAAACAAAGAAAAGCAAGTAACAAACAAATTACTACCAAGAAACAATAGATGAACCCATTAACTTATGAATTTGTGGAGTAAGATACTGTAAGGCCAGTGCTCCCGGAAAAAGGACCCAAGGACGTCAGGTCCCCGCTCCTAGCTCCCGCCTGCTAGCCACCTGAAGCCCATAGACCAATCCGCAGGTGCCAGGACTACACTCATGGCACCAAACCACTGCACCAATGAAAGAGCCCCACACTATGCTTTTGCCTTTTTTGAATCTTCCCCTTCCTGGACACGACCCTTAAAACCCTGCCCTGACTCCGCGCAGGCTCGACTTCTCTGGCCCCTTTCCTCCGGACCAGAGAACCTCGCCTGCCCAGACCACTTGCCTTTCCATAAAGGACACCTGTTACTCCTGAGTCAGACTCTGTCTGTTGAGCAGCCAAACCTTACAATATAAGTCTGTAATCAAACCTGAAGCATTACCATACCCAAAAGATGCTGTCTTACTTTATCCCATTCAAATATACTTTCATTATACAGAACAGGAGTTATACAAAAGAAGTAGTATTCCAATAATATTTAAGTTGCACCCGCTTCTGCAAACTAAAAATTTGATCTCCTAACAATTCTGCTTGCTGTAATTCTGCCATTTTGCAATACAGTGTCAATTTGTCTTTGAGAAGTCCGTAATTTTTCATCATCCGGTTGCCAGGTTCTAACATAATCAGCAGTCTGTACAGATTTATGCAGAGCCACTCCAGCTGCAGCAGCAGCAGCAGCAGCAGTAACAGCGATCAGCATGCCAAGGAATCATTTAGCTCTTCTTTTAACATGGTCCATCAGTTGCTGCAGGGAAGTCCTGCCAGGGTCAAGACAATCTAACCGGCATCCATACTCCAGTTCTAGCTCTAAGAATATATAAGCTTTCATGTGACTTATTAAAAGGAATAGAAGAGTTAATACAGGTGTAAAAGGAACAGTATTTACATAAAACATACCCTAAAATTTCATTCCACCCTGCTGTACCCTTCATAACGATATAGGGGAGCCAAACACAGGCTCAAGCAAAGTGAGTAACATTTTGATGAAAGGTGATATGAGAAGAACTCTCAGATTGATTTATGGAACTTTTCCAGGCGTGCATGGGAAATAAAGCGGTTCCTAACTTCCATATATGATTCTGTAGCCCTTGATGGGGTAGTTGGTAGTTGGGGAGATGGAGGGGAAAACCCTCCATCATGCCAGATGACTGTGTTATTGTTAGTTCTGTCTGATGAAATGCTTACTGAACCATTCTCTATCTTTCGGTGTCACCGCAAACTTACTTTTCCTCCTTTCGCTCGGGCAGAGCCAGTAGGACTCCAATCAATGACTCTTCCATAGGAAGTATTAACTAAAACCCAAGCCTGTTCAGCTCCACACTGAGTCCACTGAACCCAAGGTTCAAGCATCTGAACTTTCAGAGTGGCACACCATGGCAAATCTGGTGGAAAGGTGTCATCCACAGGTTCTGTAACATTTTTAAATCCTTCCATACTTAACAAAAACAAGTGATCTGCCCCAGCATTCTGTTCAGAAGTCTGCAAAATAGTCAACCGTGCTTGAGCACTCAGCTGTAAACAGACTCTCCAGCTCCTGTGCAAATTGGCATCCCTTCTATTCTCACCATACAGTTCTCAATCACTCTTCCTTCTTCTTCAGGCCTGAGAGGCCTTCTAGTGTCATAAGGTCCAGGCATAATCATCAACATAAACTACCACTGAAGCATCTCCCCCCTACTGTCTTTTTTAAAAGGGGGATTGGGCACATATGCCCAATATGAATAACTTCCTGTCTCAGCCTCTACCCACTTCTTGTGCTATAATCAGGCTGTCATTGCAAGGAATAAGGAAGTTAGAGTTATCTCCTGACCTGACTCACTGATTACCCGCTGCTTCTCTCTGCTCCAAGAGCCTGACATTCTTGGCTAGGACCCAAAGCCTCTTTGTTCCTGTAGAGAAATAAGCAAAACCTTGGCCCCATTTCAGTACCTCAGCAGGCACGCAATCCCCTTTTTGATCCTTCTAGTATACTGGCTGCTGCAAAGGCTCACTGGCCTGTTTTGTCCAATGCTGATCAGCTGCTGTGCCACCTTGTTCATCTTGATTTAAAAAATTTAAAGTATATAATGCTCAATTAAGCCTTTGTCTTGGGGTATTCCATATTCCCCCTTTTTGTTTTATAAGCATACCCTTCTTTGAAAAGTCACAGGAGTCACCCCAAGGGGGTCTTCTGTGAACTCTGGTTTCCCCCCATCGCTTGCACAGAGAACACAAGACAGACACTTATACAAGAACAATTATTAAGGTGTAGGTGGAGCCAGAGAAGTTTGCCACCTACAACCTAGACAAAACCAAAGACAATAAACAGACTTTGGCAACAGGGCACAGGAGATGGCATCCACAGCCTGGCTATAGTCCAGGAGATATGACTGTGTCCAGTCTCTCCACGGACCCCTGGTGACCGGTCAACAGAAACAGAAACAGAAAGGTACCTTAAAAAGTACTGATTTTTGTAATTTAGTCATTACTTTTCTCAATTCCAATACAAAATCATGTTATCTTCACTGTTGACTCTATGCTATAATGTCCTAAGTTTTAGACTAATTAACCAATAAAATAAAAAGGATATCATTAATAGTTTTTAAATTTCAAGTTAGAGAAAGAACCTTTACCACACAATAATGAAACCTGAGCAATGCAAGTTGGTAACTACAAGAGTGTATTTCAATAATACAATATTTAGAATTCCTTTTCCACCAGCAGCATTAGTTCCTGAGGACTATCCAATCCTGTGGGCCCTTCTAAAACAGAGAACAAATTAGTTAAAGCATATCTGGGTATACCTAGGGAAGGACAAAGCCAATTAATATCTCCTAATTGAAAGACTGGAATGATTCCATTTTTCTGAGTGATCCCAAGATGAATTGTACGAAAAGTTCCCCAAAGGCCAGTGGTCAAGAACAATGCCTTACCACCTGGCCAAACCAGCCAAGCCAGCTAATCGGTGGGCCCATAAGGCACCCCCACCCTTATTTCCTCCTGCACATATTCTGATTACTGCGCCCGGCACCTTCTGCATTCGGCCCTACCTTCTGCACTCAGCCCTTTCTGCACGGCCCCCTCTATACGCAGCCCCAACTGCACACGATCCCCTTTTGCACCCGGACCCAACAACCTACCACCCAATCCCTTTAAAGGTCAACCTAACCCCCCAATCAGGTAACGCCAAGGCATCTCCCCAAGGCTTGTGGTTTTGCCCTTTAAATTAGGTCCCAGCCCCTCGGTCGGGGCTCCTCTCAACCACCGCTGCGTCAGTGAATGAGTGGAGTCCAAACTCGAGTTTGTCAATAAACTCCCTTTTGCGCTTGCATCAGTGTCAGTTTCCTTCTTGGCTCGTGGAGTTCCAAACCAGGGCATTACACTAATAATTTTTGAAAATCATTAGAAGTATTAAGAGCATCCTGTCTAATTTCTATTTTTTGAGTAATTTTCTGTTGCAAAATTTTATCTCCTAAATATTGATAAGGAACAGAATCTTGTATTTTCTCAGGAGCTATCTCGAGCCCATACTTTTCCAGAGCAGTTTTTCCAAATGAAAACATATTTTCTAATATTTCTTTATTTTCATGTCCAAAGAGAATATCACCTATGTAGTGATACACAAGTCCCTGAGGGAACTTTTTTTTTTTTACTTCTTGCAAAGGCATATTCACAAATGCTTGGCACATGGTGGGACTATTAAGCATGCCTTGGGGTAATACTTTCCATTGATATCGCTGAGTAGGCTGAGCATTGTTCAGAGTAGGAATCGTAAATGCAAACTTTTCTCTATCCTGAGGCTATAAAGGGATAGTATAAAAACAATCTTTTAAATCTATAATCTTTAAAAATCAACTTTGGGGAATTAAGGCAGGGTTAGGGAGCTCAGGTGGCAAACTCCCCATAGGTTGAATGACAGCATTAATGCTTTGTAAATCTGTTATCATTCTCCATTTTCCTGACTTCTTTTTTGTTTGATCAAAATCTGGTTTGATCAAATCTAAGACCCACAGAGCCAATTGAAATGGATTGTGAGCCTTTATTAGCTGGCAGGAGACTGACTCTCTACCACACAGGGTCGGAGGAGATCAGTCCTAAGTTTCCAGAGGAGGTAGCTTATAAAGCCTAAAAACACATCAAACAAGCAAGCACATTTACAGAAGCAGAAGTTGGCCCTTAGCATATCTTTGAGCAGATTACCACACCATGGTTAACAGAATCAGAAGTAAATCCTTAATGCTGGCTTACTGGAAAATTTTCCACCCATAATATGGTGTCAAGCAAGCCTTTAATTTCTGTACCATTAATAGATATCTTTAATTTAGGATGTTGTTCACCAATCATGGTTAGCCAGAATATTTGTTTCCTTGTACTCTCAAATCCTCCAATTCTTTTAACTTTCTCTTGAACTTAAGGTAATAACAATATTTGAGCAAATCTTTCTCTGGGTGCAATTTGGGTGGTCAGGTTCACACGAACCATAACATTTATCTCTCTTCATTATCTTCATGAATCACTCCCGTGTGAACAAAAATTCCTTTGAAAGTATAACTACTTTATCCTACTATTACGCCCACTGTTCCTTCTGGCAAAGGTCCAAAAATGTTTGTTGATAATTCGTACACACCCTCTCCCCCAGCAGGAATTAAAGTAAAATGTCGAGGTGCAGGAATGTCCAAGGCAGTACTTTCTGCAGTAGCATGAATTAAATCTCGAACACACTGCCTGGCGGACTCTGACTCTGCATCATTTGATGGAGAAGACCTGAGCTGATGGGAAACTGCAACCCCAAATTGTTTTTTCCCTGAGCTCTGGGAGCAAGGGCCCTGCTTCCCGTTTCCCAACACCTAGTTTCCATTTTTGTCTCACTATAAGGAACCCCATCAGCAGAGGAGTAGCTGTCTCTATAGGAAGATTTTCTCGACTACTCTCTTCATCTATTATCTTCTTAGTCAAATTGGGTGAAAAGGGGAAAAGTAAATGAAACAGGACCAGCAACTGAAGGCTCAGCCCCAAATAAAGTATTGACAGGTGGTGCAGAGGGCTTTCTTGGTTCTTGAAAATACCTCCAGTTGGCCCAATTACAGTTGCTTCAATCTCTGATTTATTGCTTTTACTTGGGCCAAAAGAACCTGACCTGACTCTTTACTAGGAGGAATGCGGCCTGCACATTCCTCTTCAGATGAGGACTCAGTAGATTCCTTTCTCTCCCTTTCAGACTCTTAATCTATAGAATTTTCATAAACAGGTTGTTTCTTCTTGGCGTGTTGCCAAGTTAGTTGCAGCACTCTCAGAGTCAGATGTAGAGGCAATAAAGCCTGAGAAATTAAAGTGCATAAAGACCAAACAGAAATAGTGATGAGATCCCTCTGTTGATGAGCTCTCCGCAAGGTCTTATGACTTGTTTCTATGCTTTACTATTTAATTGGGATTTTCCCTCTGGCTTGAAGCAGTAGCAATGTCTACCAACATACAAAAACAATTCACAAATTTGACTTCTCTTCGCATTTACTAATTCTCTATGCTAAACTATGCCGAAGGTATCACTCTAAGCGAACTTTCCCTGTTGTAGCCGCCAGCATCTGAAAGACACATGGACCACCAGAACTCAGTGAGTGAGTTATAGGAAACACTATTCAGCCAGCTGGGTCTGTCAGGGGTATGCAGACACCAAATTAAGCAGCAGCAAAATGCAGAAGTACAGGGTTTTTAAGCTCAAAATCCTATTCTTCATTCTGTCTAAACACAAAGGTCTATCCTTCTATTCATTACCTGTTGACCACAGGTCAGGTATGCAAGCGGGAGTACAGAAGCAGAAAGCATGTTATTAGAATGTTATGTTCTTCTAATTAAAAAGCCTATGTTTCTATGGCAATAGTTAAACAGAGTTAGACAGTAATTTCCTGCAAGCAATAAATTTCTAGCAGTCATTTTTCATCTACCACATTCCACACTGGCCTTAGCTGACAATCAAATCTTTGATTCTTCATGTGGATTATGCTCATAGCCTCTATTCTGTAACACTAAAAGTTCAATAGAATTAATTATTTTTCGTATACATGCAAACAAGAAATTAAGGAAACAGGGATCAAAGTTAACAAGAGGAGGAGGAGGATTTCAAGGTCCAGCTACAGCAGATAGAAAGGTTGTTAGCAATGGTGACCAATTAAACATCCTATGAAATCAGTTAGTTGACTCCAGTCTCTGTCTTTCTCTTGCATCTAAATTTGTCTGCACTAGTCATAAGTTTTCTCTAATTACTCCAGAGTTATTGGCATAGAAGCAACAGGTTTCACCTAGAGCCATACATAATCCATCTTGTTCTAAAAATAATAGTTTTAACCCTCTTCTATTCTGAAGTACTACCTCTGCTAGTGAATCGACTTAAAGTTCCAGCCTACTTATGGTGTCTTTTAAGGTCTTGATTTTTTTTTTCACTCTGTGCTCCAATTTCACATAATTCTTTTTCCCCTTTAATGAGAGCGATGGTACCTACAGCTGCTGAGCCTGCTATTCTAAGTCTCACAAGAAGGGGTACTAAGACTGGTACAGCCCATTTCTGCAACCTGTCCTGGTGGAAAAAGTGGAGTCTGCCTTCTGGTCCATTGTAGAGGGACACTTGAGGTAGTACAAAGACCAGGATACAAATGTTAGCCTCACCTGAGTTGAAAAGAACAGATGCAGCACAGTGAGTGAGCCCGCTATCACATGCTAACCAAGTATTATTTGGAGCCCTATAGTATTTATTCCCTGAAATTGGTACTTCTATAGTACAGTTACAGCTATCAAGGTAAGGTGACTGTGCCAACAGCTTGGAATAGCTCTTTGAAATTAGGCAGGTTCCTTTTCCTTGTACGTCTCCTAAGGTGAGTTGAGGAGTTCCTCATTCACAGTCTTGAGTGTTGCTGAGCTCAGTTAAGTTTAGGGGAGTTCCCACCCCTACATAATAAAGGGGCTTTGGGTTTAGGCACAACCAGCAGTCTTGCCCTATGTCTGGGGAGGTCTTATTTAAAACATTGTGTATTGTTGTCAACATAGTTACAAATTCTCTTTCTGAGTCAGGCTGTTGCTGGTTAAATGCCTAGGGTTTAATAGCTGTCAGGCCACTACCTAGAGAGGCTAGAGCCGCAGTTGGAGTCCCCAGAAACATGAGTTCTCATGGATGTAAGACCTTGGGGTAGTCCTGGAACTAAAAGTGGTCTGTTGGGACCTATAGGGTGAATTTTTCTGGGAGGGTCCTTAACCTGTATAGTAAAATATAGTCCTGAATCATACCCGGTTTTATAGAATCTGATGCCCCATGTCTGTCCTGTGAGCCAATAGTATTGTTCCCCAGGGCTACCGGTTTTAATGGTGATTACAACAGGATTGCAAGACCCAAGAGAGCATGTGAAGAGGCTTGGTCCTCTTATTAATCAATATAATTATCATTCTGCTTGTTATAATTATCTATAGTAGAGATAGTTTCGCAACCCCAGTTAGCACAAGAAAAGTGGCCTTGACCTTCACATTCAAGCTTGCTATTTCTCATGTGGCTAGATATCCCTGGATAACGTCCCTGGGGACAAACATAAAGCCCTATCTCTAAGAGGTTTTTTCAGCTGACAAAATGCCACAGCCAGCCCCTCCCCCACCCCATAATCCAAGTACGCCCCTCCACCTATGAAAGCTCCACCCCATCTAAAGTGGCGTCCGGCTGTTGCAATGGCGAGGGTATCTTTGGCAAGCTGGCACAAGTCTACTCGAATCTCTGGAGCACCATGGCTGGTGATGTTTTGGCAATAATTTCACCAGTCTCTATACTATAAGTTCCCATATTCTAGGCTGATGAATGTTTCTGTATGCCTGGCTAAAGAGAGAAAGAAGGAAGAAACAGAGAGTTAGACTTATATACATTTGAGTCTTAGTCTTAAAGGCTTGTCTTCTTGCGCTGTCCATTCTCATGCTGCCTTCATGTGGGAGAGATGAATCCATGATGGGATCCCTTCTGCTTTAACTGCAGTGGGCGTCATCAAGTAGACAGTGAAGGGTCCTTTCCACTTGGATTCTGGTCCCTTGGAAGTAAACTTCTGGATCCACACAGAGCCCCCAGGCTGACACTGGTGAGGAAGTCTGTCCTCTGGAGCCGAGTGGGCAGCGCAAACCTGGGGCCAAATCTCCTTCTGTACACTTTGAAGGGCCTGTAAGAACTTACGTAAGAAAGGTTCACAATTCTGCCTTTTTCTCATCTTCTATTCTAGGTACTAAAGGTGGGGGTTTCTAAACAAAATTTCAAGTGGGGTGAACCCATTAATATATGGAATACACCTGGCTCGGAGAAGAGCAAAGGGGAGACGTTCTACCCAGGTCCCACCAGTTTCTAATCCTAATTAGACTAGTGTTTCTTTTAGGGTCCGATTCATTCGCTCTACTTGGCTCAAACTTTGGGGCCGGTAGGCGCAGTGGAGTTTCCAGCACAAATTTAGGTAGCTAGCCAGTTGCTGTGATACCTTTGCTGCAAAGGCTTGCCCATTATCTCACCCTAAAGTTCCAGGGAGACCAAATCGAGGGAGGATTTGTTGTAGTAGTTTCTTAGTGACTACTAAGGCAGTTTCTTTCCTGGTGGGGAAGGCCTCTACCCATCCTGAAAAGGTGTCTATTAAAAACAAGTAAATATTTGTAGCCCCCCATAGTCGGGGTTACCTTAGTGAAATTGACTTCCCAGTGGTGCCCGGGATGAGTTCCTTTTTCCCTATGCCTAGGTTCTTCTATCTTCCCTTTCTTTGGGTTAACTTGGGCACAGGCTGAGCATTGTGAGGAAATCTCCTCTGCAGCTTTCCTCCCTTCTAACAAGTGAAAGTGGGTATCTAAGGCTTGGAGCATCTTCGTCCTCCCTAGGTGTGTGGTCTAGTGCAGCTGGTAGAGCAGTCCTTTCAAGGGTCTGTGAGAGCCTGATTTTTCCATCTTGGGTCTTCCCCCCCCCCCCCCCGTTGGTTCTTAGTGGCCCCCTTGTCTTGGAAATATAATGTCTTCTTCTGCCATATAGGTTGGAGATGGAGGCAATTCTGGGTAAGGGACAACAGTTAGTAGATATGGTGGGGGCCCCACTGGCCTTGTGGCCGCTGCTCTTGCCTCTGCTTCAATTTCCCTCAGCCCCAGGTCTAGTCTCTTTTTGATGTCCTTTACAATGAACAATAGTAAGAGCCATAAGCATCCATATGGCTTCAAGTAAGGCTAAGATCTCCTCCTTGTTTTTAATGTCTTTCCCAGCCAAGGTCAGAAGCCCTCTTTCTTTGTACATGGCTCCAAGTACATTTGCAGTGGCAAAGGTATATTGGCTGTCAGTGTATATTGTGACTGCCTTATCCTTTCCCCATTGCAGTGCCTCAGTAAGGGCAATAAGCTCGGCCTTTTGGGCAGAAGTCCCATGAGGAAGAGCCTGTGATCAGATTTTGCCAGTTAGAGTAACAACTGCTGCCTCAGCATACCTTTTTCCTTCTTGCATGAAGCTGCTCCCATCTGTGAACAGTACCTCATCGGCTTCAGGCAAAAGGGAGTCCTTGAGGTCTGGTCGTGAGGAACACACAGCATCAGTGAAATCTGTCCAGTCATGAATGGGAGTTCCGGGGTCTGAGTCTGGCAACACATTGGTGGGTTAATGACAGTAGCTTTTGAGAAATTAATCCTTGGCTGGTCAAGGAGGAGAGCCTGGTATTGAGTGATTCTGGAGTTAGTCATCCACCTCTCTGGGCTACTGCGGAGAAGGGCCTCCATGGCATGAGGAGCAGTAACGTCTAGACTATGCCCAAGGGTGAGCTTGTCAGCCTCTTTGACTAGGAGAGCCATTGCTGCTATGGCTTGTAAGCAGGGTGGCCATCCAGAGGCCACTGAGTATAGTCTCTTTGATAAATAAGCCACTGGTTGGTGCCATGGGCCTAGGGTTTGGGTTAGGACCCCTTTTGCAATTCTCTTAGCCTCACTTACAAAAAGGTGAAATCCCTTGGTGATGTCTGGAAGAGCAGGGACTGCGGCTGATATGAGTGCCTGCTTGAGAAGGTCAAAGGCCTTCTGTTCTGTCTCTGTCCAACTAAGGGGCTGGTTTCCTCCTGTAGCTGAGTACAGGGGTTTTGTGATCTCTGCAAACCCAGGAATCCAAAGTCTGCAATAGCCCAGTGCCCTGAGGAATTCTCTTACCTGTTTCTTGGTGGTGGGTACCAATTCTGGAGAACGGCTTCAATCCTCTGGTGGGAGAGTCCATTTTCCTCTTTCAAGGGTATGTCCAAGGTAGGCCACCAACCAGGTGCACAGCTGGGCTTTTTTTAGCTAAGACCTGGTACCCATATGCCTCCAGGGTGCTGAGCAAGTCCCTGGTTGCTGTGAGACAGGTCTCTTCAGTTTCAGCTGCTAATAATAAATCATCAACATACTGGAGTAATGTACAGTCAGGATTACGCTGGCAGAAGGGATGAAGATCTACACTTAGGGCCTCATCAAATAGGGTAAGAGAGTTCTTGAATCCTTGCGGTAAACACATCCAGGTTAGTTGGCCCAAGAATCCCCCTCTGGGTCTGTCCACTCAAAGGCAAAGATAGGCTGGCTGCTGGGGGTTAAGGGAATGCTGAAGAAAGCATCTTTTAAATCTAATACAGTATAAACAGTTCTCTCAGGAGGTAGCAGGCTCAAGAGAGTGTACGGGTTGGGTACAGTTGGGAGGGTGGTTTCAACCCTCTTATTTACTTCTCTTACGTCTTATACTAGCCAGTAAGCCTGAGTACCAGGCTTCTGGACTGGGAGCATGGGAGTGTTCCATGGTGATTGGCATGGCACGAGAATCCCTGCTTCTTGCAGCCGCTGGATTTGCTTCCTTATACCAATTTTAGCATCCTGGGCAATCGGATACTGTTTAACCCTGACAGGGGTCACAGTAGTAGTTAAGCTCACTACTACCGTGGCTTGGTGCCTAGCCAACCCTAGGGCATTGTGTTCAGCCCATACCCCTGGATATTCCATCAGGAGTCTGTTTAGTAAGAACCCCGTGGATGGGCCCACATTTTCTTCTTTTTCATAGAGGAGATACCCTTTGGATAGAGGACAGGTAATTAAGATAGGTGATGGGGCAGACATAGACATCTGAGCTGTACTATCTCCGAATGTGATAGCAGCCTTTAACTTTTGAAGTAAGTCTCTACCAAGGAGTAGGGTTGGACATTCTGGAATTATTAGGAAAGAGTGGGTCACAATTCCTTACCCCAAATCTATAGTCCTTTCATGGTCCATGGTCCACTGAGTGGGTAGCCCCTGTGTCCACCAGGAAGTTAACAATTTTTGCCCCCTATTTTCAAGGATACCCTGGGCTTCTGGGGGCTTAGTGTGTAGGAGCTCCAGCCCCATCAGTCCTCTTCCTCAGTAACGAGGATTTTAGTCTTGCAATTTCCCTGGTCTTTTGCGTTTCTCTCAGGACGTTCATTCTTCCAATGGCCTTCTTTCTTGCAGTAGGCACATTTATTTTTCCTAAGGCTGCCCATCCCTTACGTGAGCCTCTTTCTGATCTTCCTTGTGGTGTCCTAGTCTTCCCTGATCTGTCCTCCTGAATGGCAGCTACCATTATTTTAGCCATGCGTTTGGGGTCGTCTGGTGGCTCCCTATTGTCGAACACCTCTGGGCTATTTCAACTAGTTGGGACAGATTCAATCCTGCAAAACCTTCTAATTTCTGCAACTTATGCTGGTTGTCAGGGGCTGCCTGTGTAGCAAATCAATGGGGGTGTATACCCAGTATGCCTCCTGTAGCCATTCAAGAAATGCCCCGGGAGATTCCTGAGGTCCCTGTATAACTTCACTCACCTTAGAAAGGTTAGTTGGTTTGGCGAGCAACCATCCTAATTCCCCCAATTAGAATCTGGTGGTGCCGATCTAATGCCGTCCGCTCCGCCTGAGAATTGTGTCCCTAGTCTGGGTGGGTGGAGGGAAATTCCTCCTCAATCTGTTCCGTGCTTCCTCAACTCCCCTCCCTCCCACAACTATCTTTTGTGCTTCCACCAGAATGCGGTCGCACTCCTCCGTGGTGAAGAAAGTAACTAAGAGCTGTTGACAATCGTCCCAGGTGGGCGGTGAGTCTGAAAGACACTCTCTAAGAGTGGCACTAATGCCTGGGGTTTCTCAGAGAAAGGCAGATTCTGTGCCTTCCAGTTGTACAGATCACTAGTCGAGAAAGGCACAAAACCAAAAAGGGCCTGTCTGTGTGCTGCCCCTAGGGTGGCGCTTCTTGCAAGGGGAGAATGGCTGGGGTGGTGGTGTCGATTGGTGCCCTACCCAGAGCAGGAGCAGGACGCTTATAGGGGTTACCTGCCCGCATCTGAGGAGGGGAGGCAGTGCTATTTGGCCTTGGTTGTCCTGGATTGTAGGGTGAGGGAAGGTCACTTGTCCTCTGGTGGAGATTGGAGGACGGAGGGACTGGGCTGTTTTGGAGATTCAGTTGCTGCCTGTTTTGGGGTGCCTACAACTAAAACCCACACCCTGAGAGGGAGAGAGAGAGCACACCAGCGGAGCCAAGGAGGGGGGTTCTGAACAAGGTTTAACCATTGATCAATGTAGGGTCTCCTGTGACAACTTTCCAAACATTCCTCACTGAACCCTTATCGAAAGAGCCTTCTTGTGGCCAGTTTACACCAAAAGCTGGCCACTCAACTTCACACAATGTCCTTAGTTTACATGAGAAAATTTCATGCCATTGTCAGTCCCCTCTACAAACCTGTCTTTGAAACGTTGCAGGAGATACCCCAAGGATGTCTTCTGCGAACTCAAGCTTCCTCCCATCACCTGCGCAAAACACAAAACAGAAAACACAAAACAAACCCTCAGACAAGAACAATTACTGAGGTGCAGGTGGACCCAGAGAAATCTGGTGCCTACAACCTAGACAGGACTAGAGACAATAAACAAAACCCAAAAACAGGGTACAGGAGGCGGTGTCCCATGGCCTGGCCATGGTCTGGGAGATATGACTGCATCCAGTCTCTCCACAGACCCCCAATGACCGGTCTACTGAACCAGGAGGGTACCTTTTATCCAGATGCTGAGGCCTCGGAGATTTCAGATTCCCATCGGGACCAGGAACAGTGTGTCCTGAAAGTTGCATCCTTGACGATTGCATTAACCCCGTCACAGCATTCAATGGCCCAGGAATGTCTCAGTTTGGCCACCCCTTTGAATCTGTAACAGGGACAGCAATTGCTTTGGAGGCCAATCTGGTCTTAGATCTCAGGGCCGCTCCTTGAGATCTCGCTGGGGCCTCCAAATGTTGTAGCCGCCAGCCCCCTAAAGACACATGGACCACCAGAACTCAGTGAGTGAGTTATAGGAAACACTCTTTATTCAGCCAGCTGGGTCTGCCAGGGGTATGCAGACCCCAAATTAAGCAGCAGCAAAATGCAGAAGTACAGGGTTTTTAAGCTCAAAATCTTATTCTTCATTCTGTCTAAACACAAAGGTCTATCCTTCTTCTATTCATTACCTGTCGACCACAGGTCAGGTATGCAAGCGGGAGTACAGAAGCAGAAAGCATGTTATTAGAATGTTATGTTCTTCTAATTAAAAAGCCTGTGTTTCTATGGTGATAGTTAAACAGAGTTAAACAGTAATTTCCTGCAAGCAATAAATTTCTAGCAGTCATTTTTTTCAGCCACCACAGCCCTTTTCAGTTTCCAGTGTTATCTGGAAATGCACTAAAAAAAAAAAAAAAAAAACAACTAAGCCAAAGGTATCGCTTACCGTGAGCCGACTTACCCCTTCGGTGTCCAGTATAGTTCTACACCCTCTTCTTCATGCCCCATGTTGGGCACCAATTGTTGCAGAGATTAATAGAAAGAAGAGTTGGAGTCTAGAAATGCATTAACTAACATGGATAAGGGAGAGGGGATGAATGACAACGCTAGCATCCTCCACTCAGTCTCCATGTTTTTTTATTCTCTTTCTCACAAAGCTGGCTTTGTTATTATTATTAGTTACTACCAGGTTTAGTATTACAAACCACAGCCAACTCTAGCCAACTGCTAGGACTGCAGGCCTCTCTCACAACAATAGATACATACATACATACATACATACATACATACATACATACATACATACGTACGTACGTACGTACGTACATACAAATATACATAGATACAAATATACATAGATACATAGATAGATACATAGATATATAGATTGATTGATACATTGGGGGGAAGAGAGTTAGATGGGTAGATATATAGTAAAAAGATATCTACATAAATAGGTATAAAAATAAATTGAGGAATGCTGTATTGATAAGCGATTTCTTATCAATTGCTGTGCACGGACTTTGATATATGATAGCCCTTACGCAGGACACAGCACCACAAGCTGGTTGGATATAACAGTAGTTTATTACGGAAATAGGTGATGAAACAGAGAACAGAAGGAGAAACATTTAATAGAACAAGGAGAATATAGAGAAAGGAAAATATATCACACCACTAGGACCGTTTCATCTTACTGCAAAAACAGCACGGGCATCATAACAGCACTGGAAACATAGCGGCAGCGTGGGACCATTCTTAGAACACAAGCATCATGAGAAAGGTTTTCTTTCTCTCTAGCCCTTGGGTCTTTATACTGTTGCTACACAAAGCCAGAAAACAGCCAAGCATTGTGTGGCGTGCGTGCCCAAAGGCGAATATACATTTTTGCAAGATGGCCTGGCCTTGGCCAGAGAGACCAGGGACATGATGCAAGAATCCATATCTTAAGATACCAAATAATCTTTGGAATTTCTGTGTCCCTGGGGAAAGCGGCCAACATTCCCAGGGAAGAAGCAAACACCAATTAACTCTATCAATTCTGAACAGGCCTTACAATCTAATTCTCTTACAGGTGCTAATGCATAAAGAGGTAGATAGGTGAATAGAGAGATAAGGTGAGATAGATAAATAATTGAATAAAACATGGATGAAGAGTTGTTAGATAAAGACAAAGATGCATAGATGGATAGATGGAGGGAAAGAAAAATATACAGATTGATACATAAATAAATCATAGGGAAAATATCGGTAGATACATAGACAATAAATAGAAAAAGACAAAGATGAATAAAGAGATACATAGACAAATAGAAAAATTGATTCAGCAATTTACAATGATAATTAAGGTTATAATAAAAAATAATTTCATAAAAGATATACAAACATTAGATAGATGATGCAGACAGGTACATTAATATATAATTAATGTATAATTAAATAGATACATAAATAAATAGAAAGATAGATGAAAGATACATGCACACATACATACATCATGGATTGATTGAACTTATGAATAATTAATAGATCGATAAATATGACATAGACTGATAGAATAAGCTAGATGTTTAGATACATAGACCACTAAACACATATTGTTAAATAAATTAATATTTTTGCATATATTTTCAATCATTAAATAAGTTCAAAAATATTGTTGTGGAAATATATTTTTGCACTGCTAGCTAGATATTTATAATCTGATATAGATAAATTAATAATTTGATAGATGATAAATATATTACCTATAAATAGAGAAGTACATGACAGCTAGAAGATGGATAGATAGGTACATATATAGATAGGTACATATGTAGAAAGTAAATAAAAATATAAACAAATAGATATAAACATAAGTAGTTAAAATATAGATTGATGGATAAATAGAATATAAAAACGATGATAGATGATAGATGATACATAAAAAGACAGACAAATAGATGGTTGGTTGAATGAAATGATAGATGATAAATAGTTGAAATGGTAAATAAAGATAGCTTATAGATAGAAAAAATACAAATAAATAAAAAGATATTGATTAATGATAGAAAGATAAAGGCTAGGATAAAGATTAATAATTAAATGACAGAGAATAATTATATCAATGTTAAGAAAGGATGCATATCTATCTGTACATTTAAAAGATAAAGATTAATGAAAATATTTTATGTAAAAAATAATTAAATTGATAAATAAAAACAGATGATTCTTAGAAAATGAGATATGTGAATAAATAGAATCATTGTCCAGTAGATAGATAAGTGATAGATAGGTAAATAGTCACATGCATACAGACATAGATAATTAGTTGGATGTATGGATGGATGCATATATGGAGAAAAATTATAGATAAATCACTCTTCTTCCATGGTTTTTATTTTGGTAAAACACTAAAAACTCTTATTGTTGGTTAAAATACATAGAGGAAAAAGGAAACAAAAGAGGAAAAAGGAAACAAAAAAAAATCACTCTTCTTCCATGGTTTTTATTTTGGTAAAACACTAAAAACTCTTATTGTTGGTTAAAATACATAGAGGAAAAGGGAAACAAAAGTAAGTAAAACTAGTATTTATTCAGTACACTAATTTAAAACACTAAATTAAAAGCATTAAATTTAAAGTGTTTTGTTTCTGAGTACAAAATAACTTCAAAGAAATTTGAACACTGCTAGCTTTATCATGTAACATTAAAAGAAATGAGATTTTTTATGGTAAATGAATGAATGAATGAATGAATGAATGAATAGAAAGATAAATAAGACAGATAGATTATAGATGATAGATGTAATATAGACAGGTAGATAAATACAGACAGAGACAGAGAGATACAGATGCTGGAGCCAGCCGGCTAAAGTCGAACAGCACCTAAAAGAGGAGAGTGAAGCCTAAGAGAAAAAAGAAGAGGAAAGCACTTCAGGAGGACATACAGTAAATGCTGCAGCCTTGCGTTTATTTAGCATAGCCCTTTTATTTCTTTTTGAACACAATAGCAAGGCAGAGTACATTACCATAGGAATGCTGATATTTACATGCTGCAGTCCTGTCTTTATTTAGCGCAGCCTTTATATATACAATAGTAAAACACTACATATATCATTTGAATGCTAACGTTCACACAAGATCATATAACATCCTTGTTATCTGGGATGTAACACATCCCATTATCTTTAAAAGATTTCTTTAGGAGGCAAACCTCCCCTCCAGGGTCAGTCATGTTTATCTCAACCATTTGCTTCCCTGAACCATTGAGACCAGCAGCTGCTTTAGGGCTTCAAACAGTCTCAGCTGCTTTATGTTTCCCAAACTATGTGACACCTTCAGTGCCTTGTAATGGCTCCTGACATCTCCCCCTTTTTATTTTTTAAAATGCCAAAGCTTTTCCAGCTATGGCGCAGATAGACTGTGCCTGTCTTAGGCGACCCTCCATGGGTCTGGGCCTTACCCGTCATTGGCACATGAAAGTCTTACAATCATGCCCTGTCTTACTTTGGTCCCAGACCTGAAGGATTCTTACCCGTCTTTGACTACCAGCCTCTGCAAATGGAAGATGCAAATTTATTTAAACCTGAGCCTGGAGCCTGAGACCATGCATTTGTGGAATAGAACGTAAGTCTTCAATACTATGGACCATGCTTTGCAGCACTGCGATCCCCTGTAATTCAGGAAGCTGTTTTTGAAAAGTGTAAGCAATATGTGTTTGCAAATCTGCAATTAAACATGAAGCATTACCATACCCCAAAATATTCTGTCTTACTTTATCCCATTCAAACATACTTTCATAATACAATACAGGAGTTATAAAAAAGAAGTAGCATTCAAATTACATTTAAGTTGCACACGTTCCTGCAAACTAACAATTTGATCTCCTAACAATATAACTGTTTGCTGTAAATCTGCTACTTGACTTTGCAATTCAGAGTTACTTTGTCTTTGAGAAGTCCATAACTGGTCAGCATCCCGATGCCAGGGTCTAACATAATCAGCAGTCTGTACAGATTCATGCAGAGCCACTCCAGCTGTGGTAGCAGCAGCAGTAACAGCGATGATACCCACAACAGCAGCAATCAGCATTCCAAGGAATCTTTTAGCTCTTCTTTTAACACGGTCCATCAGTTGCTGTGATATCATAGTGGCAGGAGAGTCCTGCAAACTCTAGACAATCTAACCGGCATCCACACTTCAGTTCTAGCTCTAAGGATATAGAAGCTTTCATATGACTTGTTAAAAGGAATAGAAGAGTTAATACAAGTGTAAAAAGAAAGTATTTACATGAAACATAACCTAAGTTTCATTCCACCCCACCTTGCCCTTCATAATGATATAGGAGAGCCGAACACAGACTCGAGCAAAGTGAGTAACATTTTTAAATCCTTCCATACTTAACAAAAACAAGTGACCTACCCCAGCAATTTGTTCAGAAGTCTGCAAAATTGTCAACCACTCTTGAGCACCTAGCTGTAAACAGTGCTCTCCAGCTCCCATGCAAAGTGGCATCCCTTTCGTTCCCACCGTATAGTTCTTAATCACTCTCTCTGTTAGATCCTTGTAGTATACTGGCTGCTGCAAAGGCTCACTGGCCTGTTTCACCCAATGCCGATGAGCTGCTGTGCTACCTTGTTCATCTTGATTTAAAAAATTTAAAAGTATATATAATGCTCTATTAAGCCTTGTCTCAGGGTATACCATATTCCCCCTTTTTGTTTTATAAGCTTATCCTTCTTAGAAATGTTGCAGGAGACACCCCAAGGGTCTCTTCTGTGAACTCTGGTTTTCCCCTCTCGCTTGCGCAGAGAACACAAAACAGACACTCAGACAAGGACAATTACTGGGGTGTAGGTGGGCCCAGAAAGTTTGCCACCTACCACTTAGACAAGACTAAAGACAATAAACAGACTTTGACAACAGGGCACAGGAGGCGGCGTCCCGCAGCCTGGCCATGGTCCGGGAGATATGACTGCGTCCAGTCTCTCCACGGACCCCTGGTGACCGGTCAACAGAAACAGGAACAGAAAGGTACCTTTAAAAGCACTGAAATTTGTAATTTAGTCATTACTTTTCTCATTTCCAATACAAAATCAAGTTATCTTCACTGTTGACTCCATGCTAAAATGTCCTAAGTTTTAGACTAATTAACCAATAAAAGAAAAAGAAAATCATAAAAAGTTTTTAAATTTCAAGTTAGAAAAAGACCCTTTACCACACAATAATGAAACCTGAGCAATGCAAGTTTGTGACTACAAGAGTGTCTTTCAAAAATACAGTATTTAAAATTCCTTTTCCACCAGCGGTGTTAGTTTCCAATGACTATCCAATGCAGTGGGCCCTTCTAAAATAGAGAACAAATTAGTTAAAGCACATGTGAGGGTAAAGGGAAGGACAGAGCCAATTAATATCTCTCAATAATTTTTGAAAATTATTAACAGTATTGAGAGCTCCTCTCCTAATTTCTATTTTTTGAGGAGTAAGTTTCTGTTGCAAA
Organism: Eonycteris spelaea; assembly: GCA_003508835.1. Classification (NCBI taxonomy): domain Eukaryota; kingdom Metazoa; phylum Chordata; class Mammalia; order Chiroptera; family Pteropodidae; genus Eonycteris; species Eonycteris spelaea. Next base: position 40,206 of record PUFA01000698.1, on the reverse strand, counting down.
ATTTCGTAACATCCCTTCCCACATTGAGGACATAGTCCTGGTGAGCGAGGTGGAGGCTTCTGTGGGGACCGGTTTCGAGGACAATTTCGAGCAAAATGCCCAGGTTGCTGACATTCAAAACAACAGGCCAGGGCTGCGGAGAGATCTGCCTCGATTGTTTCTAGTTTGTTGAAATAGCACTTCTTTTACTGTTTTCCCTTGTAATGCTGCGGCCATGGCTAGACCCTGCGTATATGCTGGTCCAATATCAGAACATAATCGAATATAGTCCGCAAGATTCCTTTCTTCCTATGAGGTCTGAGAGCGGCCTGACATGCGGAATTAGCATTCTCATAAGCCAGTTGTTTTACTAAGATTAGTCCTGCATCTGATTCTCCTATTAGTCTTTTAGCGTCTCCATGAGCCTGGCCACAAAATCCTGAAAGGGCTCTCTGGCCCTTGCCTTATCTTAGATAAATCTTCAGTTTGCCTTCCATTAGCAGGTAATTTATACCAAGCCCTTTTCGCAGCAGCACTTATTTGTGCATAAGCTCCTCCTTCGTACCCTAATTGCTGATCATTCGCACAATATTGGCCTTCTCCTGCCAACATCTCATATGTGGTTAGTATTGGGGGATTCTGATTTCTATTCAATTCTGCTGTTTTTTCACATAGATCACAATATTCTGATTTCCATAGCAAAAAATCCCCAGGTGTGAGACAAGCTCGAGCCAAATTCTTCCAATCAGCTGGAGTTAGGGCTTCTAAAGATAACGTTTCCAACATAGCCTGAGTGTAAGGAGCAGTGGGGCCATACTGTGCACAAGCCAATTTCAATTCTTTAATAGATTTAAAAGGGATGGGGTTATACCGTTTCAGACGAACTGGCTGACCCTCCTCATCTCGAGCCTCTGTTCTGTTACAGGGCACATTAAGTGAAATCCCTGTGTATCCTCACCTCTTTCTATAGCCTGATGTAACGTAGTTTGTAAAGGTGAAAGAGGCTTAGGTCCTCGAGGTTGCTTAACAACCGCAATGACCGGCTGTGGTTCTTCGAACGGAGGCGGGGATACATCTTGCTAGGCACTTTAAGGTTTTCTCCAGCCTCCAGCCGTAAGGTTAATTGTTGCACAGCAGTTTGCAAACCCTGAACAACTTTCTCTAATTCCTTAGATGTATGCTCAGAGCCAAAGCCCCAAAATGGGAAATAGCCTCCATTGTTATGGAACCTGTGGGCTTCTTCCTCCAACTGTTTTGCATCTCTGGGGCTCAAAAGGCTCCTCTCTATCTTTAGTTAGCATCAGATCAAAAGGTTTCCCCCGTCTTCGGGCGGGGCAGTAGGTCTAGTCTCTCTCCTTTTCAAATGGCGGGACATCTCCTATATTGTCCCGTTTTTCTTCCCCTTTCTGGCTTTCCCCAGCCTTAACCCTCTCATGCCTGGGATCTAAACTATCTCTAATTAAAGCCCACAAGCCAAAAGTATCTGCAGGTACCTTGCCAGTCCGTGGACATCATAATAATCTTGTAGTTTTTCTCCACCTTTTTCCATGTTCCTTAACACTGTTCCCTCCTCAGGAAACCAAGGACAAACTTTCTTTACAAACTCTAAAAAATTACACAATTGTTGATGCCCTACCTTAGCTCCTCTAGCCCGGAGCATATTCTTAAGCATATGTACAAAAAGCATGCGGCCGTTTCCATTTCCCATTTTTCTTTATTTAAGTCGACTTTCCTCTCTTTCTATCTATTTACAAACACCGCAACCCTTACTTTTCTGAGCGCTCACTTCACGCGGTGTCTTTCTTACTCCCGGACTGTTCCACCGCACTCACCTCTGCCGATTACTCGGCTTTAAACTCGGGGAGGGCCCCCTTTCTCCTGCGGTGGCGGTCTTCACCTCAACATTCGTCAACGTTCTGTCCCAGCTTTCAGGTCCCTGTTTCGGCTGCCACTTGCGGAGCCAGCCAGCTAAAGTCGAAAAGCACCTAAAAGAGGGGGGTGAAGCCTAAGGAAAAAAAGAAGATAGGAAGCGCTTTGGGAGGGCATACAGTTCAATGATGCAGCCTCGTCTTTATTTAGCTCAGGCTTTGTATGTTTTAGGATGCAATAGCAAAACACAACGTATATCATTCGAATTGCTAAACATTTTCACCCAAGATCATATAACATCCCTTGTTATCTGGGCCCCCTTTCTCCTGAGGTGGGGGTCTTCACCTCAACGTTTGTCAATGTTCTGTCCCCAAGCTTTCAGGTCCCTGTCCAGCGCCACTTGCTGGAGCCAGCTGGCTAAAGTCAAACACCACCTAAAGAGGGGAGTGAAGCCTAAGGAAAAAAAGAAAACAGGAAAGCGCTTCGGGAGGGTATACAGTCAATGCTGCATCCCCATGTTTATTTAGCATAGCCCTTATATTTCTTTTTGAACACAATAGCAAGGCACAGAGAACATTACCTAGAAATGCTGATATTTACTTAAGTTCCTATACATCCTTCCCTCAGGTACACATCCTTGCTTTCTGTAAAACATTCCACTATCTTAAAAGGATTGCTTTAGGAGGCATACCTCCCTCCTCCAGGGACAGTAATGTTTAACTCAACACCCTGCTTCCTAGACCATTGATAACACAGTCTCAGCAGCTGATTTATGGCTATCAGCCTACATGGTTTCTTCGGTGTCTCATAAATGGCTCCCGACACAAGAGACAGAGAGACAGACAGAGAAACAGATACAGACAGAAAAAGGGTTAGATAGATGATAAATAAATAGAGGGTGGGTTGAATGGTGCTTTGATGGAAATGATGGTTGGATATATAATAGAAAAAAATGGATGAAAAAAATGGATAGAATGATAATAGATGGACGATAATAGATGTATAAATAGATGATAGCCATTTATTGGTAGATGGATAGATGGAAAGATAGTATGATAGTTAGATAAAAGACCAGAGATAGAAAAATAAAAAGGATAGATAGATAAATAAATAGATAAATAGTTTGTAGATAGAGAGATAGGTACATCTATCGGTAGATAGATATAGAAAAAATAGATGAATACAAAAAAATGAATAAATAGATAGAGAATACATATATAGAAAATAATAGATTATAAAAAAGAGGTAGATATATAAAAAAATGATAGTGGATAACATAAATGGATAGTTAAAAGGATTGAAGATTGAATGGGAAAATGGATGGAAGCATGGATAGATGAATGGATAGAATAATAAAGAGATAAATTAAATACACAGATATATATAGATGATAGATGTAAACTAGATAAATAAGTGGATGGTGCATGGATGTGAAAATTATTAGAGATAGAATGAAAAATAGATAAATAGATCCAGATCTATAGATGTATTGATAGATGAATAAAGGATAAATGAATGGATAGATAAATAAAATAAGATGACAAATAGATAAATAGAGAGATAGAAAGATAGATTACTAGATAAATAAAAGTACACATTAAAAAATACATAACTACATAAATAGATACAAAAATAAATAGAAGGATAGATAAAAGATAAATATATGATACATACATACAGACATACAGACATACATACATACATAGCCTATAAGTAGATAAAGATACAAAAACATAAATATAAAGATACATGAATAGAAAAAACATTAAAGAGATATTCATAGGTAAATAGATGATAGAAAAAATCAATGTTAGATAGAGAGAAAATAGACAGTTAATAAAAAGAATAATAGATAATAGATAGATAGAACACCAAAAAAATTTAAAATATGCAGACAAAAAGAAATCATTGATTTTAAACATGATAAATTTATGTGTTAAAAGTAGATTAAACATTACAATGAGAGATAGCTGGTGATACATACATACATATACACATACATACATACATAAATGAATAAAAAGAGATAAATACATATAAATAGATAGATTGTTTATAAATACATTAAAAGAAGTAAATGAGTAAAACATGGGTGAATAAATATTAATTAATTATATTATCATATACAGAATTAACACATACATACATAATAAATGTATTCACAGATAACTGTTAATAGATAGATTAGATGAATATAAATAGAACAAAAAACATGTTGACAGATACAAAAATGATAGATAGATAGATAGGTAGATGAAAGATATCTAGAGGCGAAGAAGAAATTTATAAATAATTGATATTTAAAAAATCGAGTATGATACATGGATGGATGAATGCAACATAGCTGATTAAGTAATGAAATGTATAGAGAAAATGATAAAATAAACAGAATACAGTTGGGCAGTTTGAATAGAATGATAGATGAAAAAAAACATTAGATAGTAGATAGATAGATAAAATATAGATAGATAAATGACAAATAGAAAAATAGGTACATAGATACAAAGACCGGTAAATGAGGGTGGACTATACTGATAGATTAGTCATTATAAATAGTTTATGGAAAGATGAAAAAATACTTCGGTTGATAAATGAATACAAACATGGGTAAAGATATGTTATATAGATAGAATCAATAAAAAGATGAATTATGCAAGACAGAAGAAAGAAGAAATACATAGATAAATAGATACATACTACATACATAATAATGAGAAACTAAAGAAGATAGATGAACATGTTATAAAAATAGATAGATGATGGATGATAGATAGATGAAGATAAACTGATGTAAGGATGATAAATGAATAAATCAATGGAGAGATAAAGATAATATATAGATAATAAATATTATATATAGAAAGAGAAAATCTTTCTATAAGATTTTCTCTTTCTATATATAATATTTATAAAATATTTATTAAAAATTGTATATTTATATAAATATTATAATATAATATAATTTATATTAATTTATAGAACATTTATAAAATATTGTAATTGTTTAATATAATATATTATATTAAATTATATAGTATATATTAAAATACCTATAATATTTATAAATTTTATAAATATTACATAATATTTATATATATTATAATATGATACAATGCAATATTATATCTAGTATTAAAATATTAGATATAATATTTTTAAAATAAAAGATACTTTATAGATAATAGATGACAGACAGGCAGGAAACAGAGAGGTAGATAAATAGATAGGTGGATAGACAGATAAATAGATAAACAGATAGATAGATAATAAAAGGTGCAATATATTGTTAGAGATAGAGTCAGATAAATATAATATAGACAGATAATGTATTTATAAGTTAATCAAATAAGAGAAGCATAGATAAAGATATGACATATAGATAGATAGAATTTTAGAGAGATAGATATGTGAATAAAGAGATAAATATAAAGAATAGAATAAATAATAAGGTGATAGATAAATAAATAGATAAATGTATAAATACAAAGATAGATAAATGCATGATAACATAGAGACATTAAAAGGTGGATAAATAAATAAATAGATGATCAATAGAAAGATAATTAAATAAATGATAAATACAGAGATATAGATCAGAGGTAGATAGATAGCTGACAGATATAGAACTCAATAAATTGTAAAAATATAAAAATAGAATAATAAATAACTATAAACTACATAATGATAATTTTATATATTAAGAAATAAATTACTAATGATACATAAGAAAACATACATAATACATAAATAGAGGTAGATGGACAGGCATATAGGTAGATAGGCAGGCATATAAATCCTTAGATTATTAATAAATACAAAAATAGATGACATGTAGAAAGGTAGATAGATAAATGGATAGAGAGAGAAAGAGAGATAGGTAGTCAGTTAAATAAATGGAGAGATGAGTTTATGGGTGGTTTGATTGACTTAGTGATGGCTGAATTAATAAACTCATGAGAGGATGTTTGCAAGAATGAATGGATAGATGGATAGATGGAAGGATGGATCAATAGATAAATAAATGAAAGGTTAAAAGAATAGATGGATAAATAAATGATAAATATAGTAAGGTGGATGTTAGTTTTGATGGATGGAAAGTTGGATATATGAATGTGTAGCTGAATGAATGGATAAATAAAATGTCAATAGATGGAATAAATAGATGATGATGATGATGATGATGATGATGATGATGATGATGATGATGATAGAGAGAGAGATAATAATGATGATAGATAGATGATCGATAAATAGATAGAAGACTGATTCATAGATGAAAATAAATTGAACAACGAGTGGCAGGATGGGTGAATAAATAGACGAATTGAAGGAACAACATATAGAAGATAAATAAAAGGATGACAGATATGAAGATAGATGATTACATAGATAGATATATACATAGATACACAGATAAATAATAGAAAGATGGATGGATGAATGAATAGTAGGATGAATAGATAAATGATAAATGGATGGATGTTAGATGGATGGAAAAATGGACGAAGACATAAATAAAAGGATAAAGGGATAGATGGATGGTTGAAAGAATAGATGGATAAATGGATGCACAAATGTTTGAATGGATAAATGAATAGATTCATAGATTGATTAGATAAATGAATATCAGATGACAGAGTAAAATACATATATAAACAGATCGATACATCGATAGATACACGATAGAAAAATAGATGATAGAGAAATAAACATGTATAGAGAAAGATAAAGAGATAACTGATAGATAAAATATGAAAAAATAGAACATAGATCAGTAAATAAATTTATAATAGATAAATAAACAAATAAGTATGCATGGACATATAAATACAGTAAAATAAATAAATAGAGGGGTGAATAAATAGAGGTAAAAGCTGATATATAGAAAAATAGATAAATAATAGATTATATTGATAAATATCTAGATGAATAAATAAAAGCCAAGGAAGGTAAATGAATATGTTTAAGGTAAAGGGATAAATAAACAGAACTATGAAAATAGTTGAAAAATGTTTATAACATGAATACATAGATAAGTAAATAGGTGAACAGAAACATAGAAGCATTCACAAATAGATATGTGATAAATGATAATAATGATAATAGATAGATAGATAGATAGATAGATAGATAGATAGATAGACAGATACATAGATAAATGCACAGATAAAAAATTAAATGGAAAAAGAAATAATTAGAAAGATGTATAGATGGATGGATGATTGAATTGATAAATGTTTGGATTAATGAATCGATGGATACATAGATGAATAAATAGATAAATATATATAGAGATAGATGAATAGATAGATACATAGAAAAATGATAGGTAAATATATAAAATGTATCAATAAAAAGAAAAAACATAAATATACTTAACATAGATAATAGATAGATTATAGATGATAGATATATTGATAGATAACAGAAAGATAGGTAGGTAGATAGATAGATAGATAGCTCAATGAATAGATACATGGATAATTAGTTATTTGATAGGCAGTAAGATAATATTTAGACTGAAAGATAGAAACATATAGAAAAATATATAATATAAATACATTCACTGATATGATTAATAGATATATCAACAAATAGAATAAAAATAAATATATACATAAATATATAGATAAATAATAGATAGTTAGATACACAAATTAATAGAAACATAGATGATAAATAGATAACAAGATAGATAGAATAATAAAAAGATAGAAAGAAAGATAAATAGATGCATAGATAGAGAGAGATGGATCGATGGATAAAAGAATTGACAGATGAATAAATAGATACATAAATGGATGGATGGAGAGATGGATGGATGGATCAATGGATGGAGAGAATCTTAAATAAATAGATTAGATTAGACAGATAGATGATAGATAGATAGATGATACATACATACATACATACATACATACATACATACTACTAATGTATGAACATTGCTAAATGGAAAAATACATAATCAATCAGAGCTTTAAAAAATAATTATAATTTGATCTATTAAGACATACATTGATAAAGATACATAAAGTAATAAGGAATAGTAACAGATAAATAGATAGATAAGTAAATAATAAATGGATGGATGAATGGTTGGATGGAAGAGAGGGTGAATGGATGGATGGATGGATGGATAGATGGATGGATGGATGGATGGATGGACAGACGGTTGCATGGACAAAAGAAAAAATAAATAGGAAGATAGATAGAAAAGTATGAGGTAGGAGATACATTGAATAATAGTTTGTTGGATATTTAAAAACATACAAGTAGACAGATATTTAATACAGAATATTTATGTTTGTCACATGATTTATCAATAATTAGGTAACTTAAAACATATCGATTTACAGAAATATATACCTGAATCAATATATAATTATAAATACAGAGAAATAGATAAATAATTAGATATATAGATGATGGATAAATAGATATTTGGATAGATAGATATGTTTATAGAGAGGTAGAGATGATTGAGATATAATTATATAAATGGATAATTAAGTAGATGATAGATTGAAACATAAGCAGATAGATAAATAGATAAATAAATAACAACATAGTAAATAGATAAATAAATGTATAGAGATATAAACAAATATACATGATAGATGAATACAATGAAGGTACATAGATATAGAGAAGATAAAAGAATGTAATATATACTGACAAAAAGAACAATCATATTTAATATATATTGATTATTGATATATTATGTGATTGATCAATACAGATATATACACTATTTATATAGATACATTGATATATATATATAGAGAGAGAGAGGGATGCTTGAAAAATAAATAAATGAATGAATGAATGATTTGAGCGATAGATGGAAAAATACAATAATAGAGCAATTAAACACATGGATATCTAGATAAATGGATAAATCAGTGAATAGAAAAATGGATGAATAGATCATAATAAAAAGAAAGAGAGATGGACAGATAGATAAATAAATAGATATCTTTATCTTTAAATATTTAAAGATAAATGAATAAAAGAATAATAGATAATAAAATAATTGATAGATATATAGATACATAAATAGATGAATAAAGAGATAAATACATGCATAGTTAGAAAACTAGATAGGTAGATAGAAAGATAATAGACAGATACATAGATACATAGGTAGATACATATATGATAGATGAATAGATTGATAGATTGATAGATAAAAAGATGAGAAAGAATAATAGATAAATAGATATATAAATAAGAAGTGAGAAAAATAATAAATAGTTACATAATGAAAGATATAGATAGAACAATAAACATATATAAACAGAAAGAGAAATTCTAACAATATTTATATAATATATTTATTCTTGCATAAATTTCAAAGTAGTCTTGTTTATAAATAAATATATGTTAGAATACAAAGCTGTTACATCAATACATAGATGTCACACTGACGGATAAATAACTAGATAAATAATAGGTAGATAAATAGGTAGAAAGAAAGAGGATAGGTAAATTGATATAAAGATATATAAAAAGATAGAAAGGTAAATAGATGGAAGGATGGAGGGTAGCATGGATCAATGGAAGAATGTATGGATGGGTGGATGAAAAAATGGATAGAAGGATGGATGGATATTTAGATAGAAAATACATACATACATACATACATACATATACATAAATAGATATATACATAGATCTAGATAGATAGATAGATAGATAGATAGATAGATAGATAGATAGATAGATAGATGATAGATAGGTAGATAGATAGAAAGATACATATGTACAAGGATAAACAGATATATAGATAGATATAGATAGATACAAAAATAGATACATAGATATATGCATAGATACATGATGGATAGATGTTTGGATAAATGGAAGGAAAGCACAAAAGATAGATTGGATAAATAGATAATAGAATGATATATACATACAATAATAGAAAATCAGTATATAAATAAATAGATACACAAATAAATAGAAAAATAAGTGATATTTGATATAAAATAATAGATATATAGAAAGATTGATAGAAGGATGAATAGATGGTGTTTAAATAAATTGATGGAAGCATGAATGATGGAGAGATAGAAGAATGTATGTAATATTGGATTATTAGATAGATATATAAATGAAAAAATACATTAAATGATAAATATAAGATAAATTGATATGATTTTTAATAAATGGAGATTTATATATAAAAGAATTAAACAGATATTTATTAAATAAAACTAACATTTATTTTAAGATTGATCAATTATTACATATATGGAAAATACTGATTTTAAAAGATAATTTGTTAAATAAATTTTGACATATATTGATAAATTGATATAAATAGATCAGAATATAAATATGTGATAGATTGATAGAAAAAGTAGAAAGATCTATAGATAGATAGATAGATAGATAGATAGATAGGTAGATAGGTAGATAGATAACTTACAGATAGGTGAATAGAAAATAGATAAACTGATTGATAGGTAAATGATATCATAGATGGTAGATGAATTAACAGTAAGATAGAAAAATAGATACATACATAAATGATAGAAAGATAGATGATGATGATAGATAGATAGATGATAGATGATAAATAGAAAAATAGATGTATAGTTAAAAAGAAATGTAAAAGGATAGAAAAAATAATTTGGTAGATTAGATAGAAAGAAAGATACATAGATAGACAAATGATCACATCAGAGAAAAAATAGATAAATATGTGTAAGATAGTTAGATATTTAAATAAAGATAGATGAAAATCTGTTACATAAATAAAAATATAGATAGATAAGTAGATGGACAGAAAAAGAAGAGATGACAGATACATAAAGAGATATATAAATTTTAAGATATAAATAAACATGATAAATGACAAGAGAGAGAGATAGAGAAGGTAAATAGACAGATGATAAATACATAGACAGACAGACAGACAGAGTTATTGATAGAGAGAGAGAAAGACAGAGAGAAATGAATGGATGGATGAATAAATGTATGGGTGTATGGATGGATGAATGGATGGATGGGTGGATGGATAGATGGATAAATGGTTGTATGAATGTTTGGATGGAAGGATAGATTGGTGGTGGATGGATGATTGGATAAAATGATAAATAAATAAAAAGATACAGAAAAAGATTGATAAAATAAATACATAGGTAAAATAAAAGCAAATATATAGGTAAATTAATAAAAAGATGATAAATAAATGCATATGTAAACAGACAAATAGAAAGATGGATTAATAGAGAAAGGAATTCTAAATGGAGGGTATAAACAGATATATAATATTTGATATATGAGAGATAGATAGATAGATACATATGTAGATGAATACATGAAGAGAAAGATAGAATATAAATAAAAATAAGATACATAGGCAAAAACTGCAATCAGTGATTTTAAAATATTATGATAATTTCATATATTAATAAATAGATTATTAAATATACAGAAGTTAAATACATGATAATACATAAATAAATAGTACATAGATACAGAAATAAATACACAGATAGTGAATTGATAAAGGAATGTATGAATGGCTGTATGGATGGATGAACGATTGGATGGATGAATGGCTGGGTAAATGAATGGATGATTGGATGGGTGGATAGAATGATAGATAATAAAATTAAACAGATGGATTGGTTGTAAATGATAGATGACAGATGATAGACATATAGAAAGATAGATGATAAATAAATAGATACTTGGGTTTAGTAGGTGCTTTCATAAATAAATAGAGGCATACATATATGAGGAGATGGATTAATGGATGGATAGAATGATAATAGATGTAATAACTAAATATATAAATAGATGGATAAATAGACATACATACATAAATTGAAGTTGAATTGATAGATGGATAAAGGGGTAAATGAATTGATGAAGAGATATATAGATGATAAGTAGATAAATAGAAATACAGATTGATGGAAAGATAGATAGATAGATAGATAGATAGATAGATAGATAGATAGATAGATAGACACATAAAAAAACAAATAGATACAAATAAATAAATAGAGAAAAAATAGGTTAGAGATTAGATAGATAAATACAAACATAAATAGATAAATAGTTGAAAAGATAGATGATTCATTGGTAGTAGAGAAATAAATATATAAATTGATGATAGATATAATGATAGATAAATACAAGATATATAGATAAATAGAGAAATAAATTAGAGGATAAACATACATAAAGAAAGAGATAACTGATATACAAAAATAAAGATAATTAGATCAGTAAAAAGATATATAACAGATAAAACTTAGATAAATATAGATAAATGGATTCAGAGAAACAAATAGATGAATGATAGATAAATAAATGAAAAATAAATAGATGAATAAATAAATAGATATAAAGGCAGATAAATAGATAAATGATTGATGTATCAATAAGTACATAGATAAATGGATAGATAAATGACAAATAAGATAGTGAATATGTGTAAGATACATAAATCGGTAGAGGTAAATGGGAGAAAAATGTTTTAGAAAATACAGAAATAGATAGATATATTTTAAAATAGATGCCAGATAAATAGATAAATAGATGAAGAAAAAAATAGACCCATTGAAAAATAGATACATGATATAATAATACATAAAATTATGGATAAAGAGATCAGTAGATAGATACAAAGACAGATACACACGTAGAGGATGTGCGGTTTGATGTATATTTACATGTATAACTGTTTGAATAGATGTATTGATGGATCAATACATGGATAAATACTTAGATAAAGATAAATGGATAGATATATAGTTCGATAGATAGACAATGACGATGATAGATAGACAGATAGATAGATAGACAGATAGATAGATAGACAGATAGATAGATAGATAAAGAACATACCGATGAAAAATAGTCAAATATAGGTAAGATAGAAAAATATATACATAGATACATTGATAGATAGGTAGATACATAGATAGATGAAACATAGATAGATAAATACATACATATATACATACATACATACATAACATACATACATAGTTGATTAAATAGATAGAGATAAATCATACATGAATGAATAGAATGATAGATGAATATTAAATCAATAGAATGATAAATAGATAAATAATTCACATAAAGAAAGTTAAAAGAGAAATGGATATGATTTTAGATAAATGGTATATAGAAATTTCGATAGATAAATAGATGATAATAAACAGATAAATATATGAAGGCATAGCTGTGAAATAGATGATAGATAGATGAGAGAGAGAGAGAAAGAGATCGATCGATAAAGGCATGAATAAATGGATAAAAATAAAGATCGATATAGAAAAATTAGATAGATAAGTTATACATAAATATATAGAAAACAAGATAGATAAATTATAGATAGATAGATAAATAGATGATAGATGGATAGTGTCGGGAGCCATTTTGAGACACCAAAGAAGTCATGTAGCTTATAGCCATAAAGCAGTTGCTGAGACTGCTTAAACAATGGTTCAAGGAAGCAGGGATTTGAGTTAAACATTACTGACCCTAAAGGAGAGGTTTGCCTCCTAAAGTAATCCTTATAAGATAGTTGAATGTTTTACAAATAGCTAGGATGTTTGCACCCTGAGGGAAGGATGTATAGGAACTTATGTAAATGCCAGCATTCCTATGGTAATGTACTCTGTGCTTTGCTATATTGTGTGAGAAAAGAAATATAAGGGCTGCGCTAAATAAACTCGAGGCTGCAGCATTGACTGCATGCCCTCCCGAAGCGCTTTCCTGTCTTCTTCTTTTTTCCTTAGGCTTCACCCCTTCTTTTAGGTGCTGTTCAACTTTAGCCGGCTGGCTCCGGCAGGATAGATAGATAAAAAGTGATGGATTAGATAGAAAATAGATGATAGATATAGATAGATAGATGATAGATGATAGATAGATACACTAATACATAAATACAAATATAGACAAATTACCTAAATGATAGGTGATAGATACATAGATAGACAGATTAGAAAGATAAATAAATAGATGACCGTTAGATAGATAGGTAGAGACAGAGAGAGAGAGACAGAGAGAGACAGAGAGAGACAGAGAGAGACAGAGAGAGAGATTAGATAGATAGATAATCAGATGAAAATTTCGTAGATAATTCAGAGTGCGGTGCTTGGGAGGATAAATGGGTAGATTGATGGATGAATGGAAAGTTGGATGAATGAATGGAGAGAATGATAATATTGTAGAAAATAAAATAAATGGAAAACAGATAAGTGGATAGATATAGAGATACATAGAGGGTGAATAAGTACATAAAAATAAAAATAAACACTTTTATAAATAGTTGAAAAGATATATGGATAGATAAAAAGAATGGAAAAGATAGAGAAAAAATATTAAAAAGCAATGTAAATAGATCCTTAAATAGGTCACGAACAAAGACTAAAATGTTTAAAGTCAGTGATCGGTGAATTAGAAAAATAATGATAATTTGATATATGAAAAGATAGATTAATAAAGGTACATATAGAAGATAAAAAGATAGAAACATAGATAGATTGATAGATTGATAGAGGACAGAAGCATAGTATACAAAGAGAAATAAAGTGTAAAGTTCATAAAGACAACGATATGTTAGAAAATATGATCATAATTTAACATGTTAAGATATAGATTAATAAAGACAAATAAACAAGTTTACATTGATAGATACATGGATAGAAAGATAGATAGGTAAATAGGAAGGTAGATACATACATACGTACATACATACACACATATATATACATACACACATACACACACATAGAGATAGATAATGGTCGGATGGATGGACGAATGGATGGATGCATTGATGGATGGATGGATAGATGAATAAAATAATAAATAGATTTGATACATAATGGCTAGCTAGCTAGATATATGATAGATACTAAAATAGAGATACAAAAATATTTAAAGATAGGTAAATTTATTTGTAGAAAATATATAAATAGACTATATATATAGATATTTAGATAGATGATTAAACAAATATTTCTTTAAAAAATCCTGAGAATTTTTTCATACATATATCAATAGGTACGTAAATTAAAAACAATTGTGCTATAAAGAGATAATTAGCATAATACATAGATAGTTATTGATAGATGATTCGATAGATAAAAAATGCAGAAATACATAGTAAGATACATAAATCTTAAGATACATACGTATATTAATAAATACATAATTAAATAAGAAAACAAAAAATGAAGAAATTATAGATGATTATCAAAACATAAATACATAGATAAGTAGACAAATACATAAATGATTAGATGAAAAATGAGGTAGTAATGAAAAAGTTATATAGATGTTTAATACATAAAAATTTAGACAAAAATTATGAAATAAAGACCTATTTTGTATTTAGATATATGTATTGTTAGGTCAATTTAAAAAGCTTCTGTTACACAGAGATACATTGTGCAACAGATAAATAAAGAAATAGATTGATTGTTTGGTATATAAAGAGATATGACAAAAAATGATACAGAAATAAAGAGATCAGTGAACTGATGAATGATAGAAAAATAAATAATACCTTGATATAGATAGAAAAAAATTGATTAATTGATATAAACAGACATACAAAATACAAAGAGAAAATCAAATGATATCAAACGATAGAAAAATATATCTTTTGTTAGGTTCATTGAGAATTAGTTCTCGAAATAAATAAATACATAGCAAAATATGTAGTTCTTAAAGAAAGAGTTAATAGAGATTGATAGATGATAAATACAAAAATAAGTAGATGATAGATAGGTATAAAGATAAATAGAAAGACAGGACAGATACATAGATAAAAATATAAGTAAAAATATAGATAATAGAGAGAAAAATAGATGAATAGAATCATAGACAGATAGATACATAGATGATAGACTCATGATAGATGATGATAGATAGATAGATAGATAGATAGATAGATAGATAGATAAAAAGATACAGAGATGATAGATAGATAAAGGAATAACTGGATAAATGAATAAATGGATGAATGGATAGTAGGATCGGTAAATCGATAGAACGATAATAATTTTTTTATAGAAAAGATGATAGATAGAGACAGTGAGAGATAGATACATAAATAGATACATAAATAGAATGAAAGAGAGATAGTTAAATGATAGATAAATGGATGGATGGATTGATAGATAGATAGATAGATAGATAGATAGATAGATAGATAGATAGATAGTTACAAAATACCTTGAATACAGATAAATACATTCATTGGGGAAAAAAAAGACCAACTTACAGAAATTAGAAAAAATCAAACTTTATATAGAATGATATATTTATCATAGAATATATTTAAAAATAGTCTCATTATGCAAAATATAGTAAAATAGATAGGAGCTATATAGATTGAGAGATAGAAATATAGGTATATTATAATGGACAGTAAGATAGATATATAGATGATAGATTAATAAAGATAGATGGAAAGATAGAAAAATAGATAAATATCTATCTGTAAGCTGACAGATAGATAATGAGATAGATATCAAGATAAATTGATAATTTGATATATAGATATATTAAATTAATAATAATACATACAGAAATAGATAAACAAATGATTTGATAGATGAAAATTCACACCAACAAAAGAAAATTAAATGTTAAATAAATAGATATATCGATCCTTAAATTATGTAAATTATATTCTTGGTCATAAATATATACATAGGAAGGTATTTAGATATTAATATGATTAATGCATAGATAAATACATAAAGAAAAAGAGAGATTTAAAACAATAAATAAACAAAATTGACAAAGGTAAAAGATAGATAAATAGATACAGAGATATACAGATACATAAATACATAGATACATAGAAATATACATTGATTAATACAGGATAAATAATAGATAAATGTTAGATAGGTAGATAAAAGAATGGATGGATAAATTGATAGATACTATAGTAATACTGATGAGTAAATGTGAATTAGATTGTCAGGAAAATCAGATATATATATATTGATTATTAGGCAAAAACATTACCTGATAATTAAAAAGTTTGCTTTCTAAATAGAAATGATGAAAAGATTAGGATCGATGCATAGACAGATAAACAGATAAATAGATTAATCAAAATAAGATTGAAAAATAAATAGGGTGAGAGAGATAATGACATACACATAAAAAGACAGACACCAGATAGACAGATATCAGTTAAATAGAAAGATAGATATAGATTGACAGAGACATTAATTTTAGAGACACAAACAATTAGACGATACTTATAAAGTAATACTAACACTCTTTACTTGGATATATCATTTGTTTGGTAAATTTTAGCTGATTGCCTTATAAAGAGATTCTTTGTATATACATATTTATATCAAGAAAAATTGATATAGATAGGTAAAGAAATATGAGATAGAATGAGAGATAGATGGATGAAAAGATAGATAAATGATAGATATATAAGTAGATAAATAGGTAGTTTATTAAATACATACATTCATAGATAAATTGAAAGCTAGATAAATAGATATAAAAATAGATATATACATATTTATATAGAAAGACAATTATAAATATATTTTTCAAAAAACAGACATTCAGTGTATAGATATAGCAATCAATGGATAAATTTAAAAATTTGCTATAGATACATTTTTAAATAAAAAAAGTGTTATTGATGGATGTATTGCTATAGATAGATGGAAAAAAGAGATAAATGTTTAGAAAGATACTTAGATACATAGATAGATAATAATTAGATAGATAGCTTGATAGATAAAGAAATACACAAAGAAAAATAAAATCATATATTATCTAAATAGATAAAAAATTCTTAGGTAAAATAAATGGAAGCCTTGTTTAAAAATATATACACAGTGGAATATATAGATATTAGATAAGTAAATGGGTAAATAGATACATAAAGAGATATTTAGAAAACATAATACATATTAAAAAAATAAAGACATGATAAAGAAATAGTAAAATAGATATTAAATTTATAGATAGATAGTTAAATATATAGATATGTAATGACATCTACATTGAGATAAATTGAGAAAAAAGATAAATGATTGATAGATCATAGATAGAAAAATAGATATTAAGAAATAATAAATAAATGACAGAGAAATAGAATAATACATAATTAGACAGAGGAATAATGACATATGCACAGATAGACAAATAGATAAATGAATAAAAATATAGACGATCGATCGATAGATAGATAGATAGATAGACTGACAGACAGATGATGGATAGATTGACACATAGATATTGGGTCACAAACAATTAGAGAAATAGTTATAAAGAAATACAAATATTTACGTAGATAAATTAATTGGTAGGTACATTTTAAAAGAATGTTTTATAAATACATACATTATATGATAGATAAGTAGTTATAGATAGAACATGATATAAATAAATGATAGATTAATAGATAAATAGATAGAAAAGATTACATATACACAGACACATACAGAAGACAAACTGAAATTCATATGTTATATACATGTACATATATCTATCGATAAACTGAAACATAGTTTTGTTATAAACAAATGCACAGTAGAAAATATAAGATTTTAGAGAGTTAAATGAACAGATAGATAGTAGAGAGATTCATAGATAGATCGATGGATAAATATATGCTATATTGATATTGTTGAGTAGAGGAAAAATTAAATACTAAAATCAAATATATATTGAACGTTAGGAAGAAAGAGATCGACATTTCAATAGTTTTTTTGCTAGAAAAATAGATAAAAAGATATAGGATACTTATACAAATACATTAATAAATAAAGAGATAAATCAATTAAATGACAGGTGGAGAGATAAAGACATATACATATATGTACTGATACATACATCCACAGATATAAGATAGATGGATAGATAAATAGATAGGTAGACAGATATTAAGAGAAAGAATTACACCGCTGGTTAATAAGAAAGACTAACATTCTGGACATAGGAATAAACTAGTAAGGTAAATTTTTTAAAAATTTTATTAGAAAGATTTTTTGAATACATAAAAAGATATAGATAAATTCATTGATATAGAGAGATAAATAAATAGATTGTTCTATAAAAACATGGATGCACAGAGAAATGAAAAACAGAAAAAAATAGATAAGTAGATAGTTAGCTAACAAGCTAGATACATGATAGATAGATCATAGATACATAGATACATAGATAGATGATAGATAGATAGATAGATAGATAGATAGATAGATAGATAGATAGATAGATAGACGATAGATAGACAGGCAGACAGACATATAGATAGATAGAGAGATATATACAAAGATGATGGGTGAATAGATTTGTAAAAGCATGGATGAATTAGTGGATGGATGGCTATATAGAAAAAATAGGTAGATGATAGATAGATGATGATGAAGATAGATAGATAGATAGATAGATAGATAGATAGATAGATAGATAGATAGATAAACATATATAGACACAGAGATAATTGACAGATATTTAGAGAGATAAATAGATACATAAATAGGAAGAAGATAGATAATGGATAGATAACTAAATGTATGCATGTATTTATAGATATTAGACTAAAATTATAGTTAGACAGTATGCAGACAGATACTTAAAATCAGATATAGACTGATAGTTTGGCAGAAAAATAGTTTGATAATTACAAAGTTTTTATTTTATTGAAAAGAAAAGATTAGATAAATAGATGATAGAGACACGGGATAATGACCTATACACAGATAGATAAAATAAATAAATAAATAAACAGATGGAGGATCATTAGATAGATAGACATAGAAAAAGGAAAAAAAGTGAATCAAAATGCATAGACAGATTTATCTATCATTCTGTAAAGTGAAAAATAATCGTGGGTAAAATAGATATATAGATCGGTGTTCTGTAGATATACAGACATAGAAAGATAGATGATTAACACATGATACATTATAACAAGATAGAGAGATAGACTGATTATTAGATAGAATGATGACAAAAGACAAATATATGAACAGAGAGATTGATCAGTTTATATATAGATACACTACATATATTCTGATAGATACACACATTGATGATTTAGATATATAAATCAATAGACAGATTCATAGATAAAAAACATAAATAAAAAACAAAGATAATATTAAACGTCATGTAGATATACATAAAAATAGGTTAAATGAATATGTCTTGTTTAAAATAAAAATGGATACATTGATATATAGAAATAAAAGAAATAAATTAATAGATTGATAAATACATAGATACTGAGATCACATACATCATAACAAAAGAGAGAGATGTTAAAAATAAAAAAAAGAAAGTATACAAAAAAAGGAATAAAAATAGAAATATAAATATAAAATGGTTAAATAGAAATTATGTTGATAGAAAGATGGTACATAAATATTAAGAAATAAAATATATAAATATTTATATAAATAAATGATAGATAGTAGATAGAGTATAGATAAAGAATGGATAAATAAATAAATAAAGGTCGATTAATAAAAAGAGAGATGATCCATATGACACATATATCAATGTTTAGGCAGACAGAGAATTTAATCACAAAAAACTAATGTGTACTGTTAAATAAAATGGTAGATTTGATTAGTAGTTAAAAAAGCTGAGTCACATACTTTAATAGGTAAAATGCTAAATATGTAAAAAAATAAATAAGAAATACATAAATAAGTAGATAGATATTTGATAGATAGATAATCAGATTGATAGATACAAACATACATACATACATACACATACATACATACATACACACACACACATACAAATTACATATATAGTTGATGAAAATGAAGAGATATAAAGAAATAAATATATGATACATACATCACATATACATACATATGTACATTCATAGATACATACATGAATGGATATAAAAGTAAATAAATGGATGAATTAATGGAGAGATAGATAATAAATCATAGATATAAATATAGAGAGATAGATATAGAAAAATAAATATGTGATAAAATAGTAGATAAATAAAAGATAGTTAAGAGATAGATGAAACGGTGATAGAAAACAGATAAATATATGACGGAGAAATACCTAGATAGGTTAATCAATGAATAGAAATAAATGAAATATGTTGATAGATGATAGAGATATATATATACATAGATAGACATATTGATTAAAAAATAAATATATAGATTAGATAAATAGATAGATGATAAAGAGATAGATAGATAGATAGATAGATAGATAGATACATACATACATACATACATACATACATACATACATGCAACATGCATGCATGCATGCATGCATGAATGGATATGGATTGTTAAAAATGGTGGACAGTAAAACTTAAATGAAAACAGATATTGATTCAGATGGACTAACAGACAGACAGACAGAAAATGATATATACATAAATTGGTAAAGAGATAGACAGAGAGAAAGAGATAATTAATTGATAGCAGATGAAGAAATATATAGTAGTAATATAAAATAATAAGCAGTAAATACAGAAATAAAAAATAGACTAGCAGAAAGGAAAAATAATTATACATACATAGATTAATGGAAAGATAAATACATAGAAATATAAGTAGATAGATATTGAGATATATAGACAATTAGAGAGATAGTTTGTAAAAAAACAGTCTGCACATAGATGTATCAATCGATAGGTAAATTTAAAAAATTGTGCTATGAAAGATGCATTGAAGAATAGATATGTAGATACTTAAAAAAAATTTATATAGGTAGGTGATAAATAAATAGATAGATAATAGATAGATAGATAGATAGATACATACATACATACATACATACATATAAGATATATAGTTTAGGTACATGTATAAATTAGATAGGTAGAAAGATACATAGATACATAAATACATAGATCAATACAAAGATACATAGATACAGAGATACATAGATATATAAATTAGAAAGATAGATCAATAGATAGATAGGTAGATACATAGATACATAGATACATACATATATACATACATACATACATACATACATACATACATACATACATACATACATACACACAAAATAGATACATAAATACCTAGAAACATAAATACAGAGATAGATACACATATAGATGATACAGAGGTAGATCGATTGCCAGATAGATAGACTGATATATAGAAATATGTAGACAAAAAGATAAACTATAAGATAAATAGATATTTAGATACATATATATAAAACACAAAAGCAGAGATATTTCAAAATATAAAAAAGAAAATACACAGAGAGGAATAAAAATGGGAATATAGATAGAAAATGGTTAAATATAGAAATTGAATGTTGATAGAGGTAGCTATGTAGATATATACAAATAATAGTTAGAAGATAGAGAGATCCATAGATGATATATGACAGTTACATAAGTCAAGAGATACATAAGTAAGAAAATAAATAAATCAAAAAATAGATAAATGGATAGATGAATAGAAAATAGGCAAACACACACAAAAATAGTAAATCAAAACATGTATATGTATATAGATGATAGATGATGATAGATAATAGATAGATAGATAGATAGATAGATAGATAGATAGATAGATAGATGATAGATAGATACATACATACATACATACATACATAGACAGATAGATGATGATAGATTGATGGATGGATAAGAAGATTCAAGGGTTGAAAGGATGCATGGATAGCAAATGAATAAATGGATGATAAGACAATCCAACAAACAGGGAAAATGTCAGACAGAAAAACAAACAGAAACACACACTGAAAACAAACATACACACTGACTGACAGACAGATACAGAGATAGATATATATAATGATATATAGAAAGATACATGACAATCCAAAAAGACATATAAACTATTGTAGAAAAAAAAAAATAAATCAAAGACAGATAGTTCAAAAGTAAAAATAAAAAGAAAAGTGGTAGGTTTGATAAATAATCAAACACCTAAGAAATACACAGTTAGATAGATATCTAGCTAAATATTTAGATACATAGAGGTATAGAATTACACAAATAGATAAATAGAAGACATAAATAGATTGATAGATAGAAAGATATATTAGAGAGATGATAGATAAATAGATAGACAGACAGACAGATAGATGGATAGATAGATACTTACATACATATATACATTCATATATACATACATATTTAGAAAGAAAGGTGATTATAGAATAGTTAGATACATACATACATAGTTAGATGATAGATAGATAGATAGATAGATAGATAGATAGATAGATAGATAGGCAGTTTAATAAAAAGATAGCTAGAATGAAAAGTGAATTTCATATATATATAAATATTTTGAAATTTAGAGATACATTAATAAAGATACATCAGAAGTTACTTAGATACATAGATTGATAGATATAGATAAATAGAGTAAATATTTAGAAATGTACACAGATGCAGATAGATTAGACAGACATAAACAAATACATAGAAAGATAGATGTAGATAGATGATAGATAGATAATAGGTAGATAGATAGAGACACATACATACATAAATTCATACACACATACATACAACACACAAATACATACATACATACATACATACATACATACATACATACATACATACATACATACATAGATTCAGGATAGATTGATGGATAAATTTAAAAAGAGGAATTGAATGAATAAATGGATGACAGACGAATGGATGCACAGTAAGAAAATCCTACAAACAGAAAAAGAGTCATATAGAAAAATAAACAGAAACACAACTGTAAAAAACACTGACAGACTGACAGACACATACAGAAATAGATACATATATTGATTTATAAAAAGACGTGGCAATTCAAATTATATATGTATATAATTATGTACATATGTATTTTTTAGGAATAAAGCTATAAAGACAGATTCAAGAGTTTAATAAATAAAAAGTTGTAGGTTCATAAATATTTCAAATATATGAGATACATAGTTAAAATGACAGTTAACAGTAAATAAATAAAGAGGTAGAGAATTACATAGATAGTTGATGATGATAGATGATAGATAGATAGATAGGTAGAGAGAGAGAGAGAGATACATACATACATACATACATACATACATACATACATACATACATACATGGGTAGATACATAAAGAGAGAGATAGAGAGATACATAGATAGAGAGATGTTGATAGAAGGTAGCAATCATTTTGAAAGAGAAATATACAGACATATAGATAATATATAGATAGATTAGTTAAATTATACATAGATAATAGATAGATGATAGACAAAAAGATAGATTAATAAATAGATATAAAATCACAACTCAGGTAAATAGATGATAGACTATATAAAGATAGATGATAAATAGGTAGATGGATACATAGAGATAGATGATAGGTAGGAAGATAGATAGATAGATAGATAGATAGATAGATAGATAGATAGATAGATAGATAGATAGATAGATAGATAGATAGATAGATAGGTAGGTAGGTAGGTAGATAGATAGATAGATAGATAGATAGATAGATAGATAGAAGATAGACAGGTAGATAGACAGGTAGATAAATTGATCCATTGTTGATTGAAGTATTGATTGCAGACAGTGCAAAAACAGTAAGATTTTCATAAGGAGAGACAGAGAGACAGATGGTCAAACAGACAGATAGGTACATAGAAAGATGTTTCTAAAGATATAATAAGATAGATGATAGAACAAATACAGATATGTCTATCGTTAAGTAGTACTGGAACTAGCCGGCTGAGATTTAACAGCACCTGAAAGAGGGGGGTGAAGCCTAAGGGAAAAAGAGAAGACAGAAAAGATCTTTCGGGAGGGCGTGCAGTCAGAGATGCAGCAGACTTGAGTTTATTTAGTATAGCCTTTTTATGTAATTTTGAATACAATAATCAATCACTACGTTACCATAGCAAAGCACACCGTACATATCTAAAACAATGCTTGTCAATTACATAAGTCATACACATTCTTGTGCCCATGGAAGTATAACATTCCATTACCTTAAAAGGTGACTTTATGAGGTTTGGCCAAGGTAACTTGACATCCTGTTTCCTGGAACCATTGTTTAAACTCATCATCCATACTATGGCTTTTAGTTACATGACTTCTTCAGTGCCTCATAATGGCTTCCATCATGTCTCAAAATAGCTCCTGACAAAGTAGAAATATGTAAATCAATAAAATTGAAGTTGTATGTTAAATAAATAAGAGGAAATTTTAAATATAGATGGAAATAGAAGTTACAAAATAAAATAAGTAAAGATAAACAGAGAGAACACATATAGATACATAAAAAGTATATACAAAATTTCATAAATTGATAGAAAATAAATAAAACAACAGATAAATAAATATATGAAGAGATATTTACATATATGATATATATAAACATAGATAAATATACTTACAAATGATATATAAGCAATAGATAAATATATAGATAGATGATAAATGATGAAGAGATAGATAAGTAGATAAGATATAAATAGATAGATAGAGATAGATAAATAGAGATAGATAGATAGATAGATAGATAGATAGATAGATAGATAGACCGATGGATAGGTGAGTTCATTGAAAAAATGAGTAAATGGATGAATGGATTCCAAATTAAAATGATATATTGGAAACATAAAGAGATGATAGAGATATATGATAAATAGATAGAACAATGAATAAAAAATATGGAAAAATATTTGTGAGATAGAAAGATGAGAGATAAAAAAGAGGGAACTATAGAAATTTGATAGATAGAAACATAGTTGAATGAACAGATGTACACATAGATTGATAGATAAATTGACAGATAAATTGATGAATGGATCAACAAATAGATGAACTGATTGATAGACATATAGATGATTAATAGAGAAGATAAATAAAGAGAAGATGAATAAATAAATAGATAAACTCATATTAAACCTAGATACATTAATACATATAAATATAAATAAGAGATAGACCGTAGATAGATTGATAGATAGATAGATAGATAGATAGATAGATAGATAGATAGATTCAGATGATAGATGATGGATAGCCTGGTAAATAGTGATATACATAAGACAATTGAAAATCTAACATTTTTATAGATAAATATATCTATCATTAGGTAATTGAAAAACAGTCTTGGTATAAATAATAGATTATAAATAGTAAGACAGAAAGGTTCAGATAGATAGATAGAGAGAGATGGATAGATATATAGATGATAGACTCATACATACGAAGGTATAGCAGATAGAAAGATAAATGGATGGATTGATGGATGTATAGATAGATAGATAGATACATAGATAGATACATAGATAGATACATAGATACATAGATACAAATATACATAGATAGATACATAGATACAAAATACACAGATAGATACATAGATACATAGATATATAGATTGTGAGTTAAATAGGAAAATAGAAAGATAATATATAAATAAAAAATATATCGATAGATAATTGTATGTAGATAAATGACAGATGTATATATAAATACTAAAGTAATATTTTAGAGAATTGTAATTAGAGAGTTTGATAATTAAAATAAGAATATATTAATCATTTGGCAAAAATATAAATTGATATTTAAAATGATCATTGAAAGGATAAATAGTAAAAGAATACAACTGATTGTAGATAGATAAATGAATAGATATGTACATAAAAGAATAAATATACATAAATAGGTATGTAGATGATATAAACACAGATACATATAGAATAGGCAGATAAATATATACAGATAGACAGATAAATAGTTAGACATAAATAGATAGATGATAGATAGATAGATTGATAGATAGATAGATAGACAGATAGATAAATAGATAGACAGACAGACAGACAGAAAAAGACAAATAGAAACTCAAACTTTAGATAGAAAGATGTATCTCATAAAGTGTATTGAATATTAGTCTTCTTTATAAATAAATACTTAGTAAAATACGTTTTAGATACATAGAATAATAGATAGATACATAGATGATTGATACATAGATACTTAGATAGATAAATATGTTAATCGATATATAATAGACAGACAAAAAATCAAAAAGAAGATCAAATGTTATAGTTTGTCCATTTTTAGGAAATTGAAAAATTGTCTTTGTTATAGATATATACATAGAAGGATATATACAAATTAAGTAGACAAATAAAGATATGAATATTGATCCAAAACAGAGATAGATATTAAAATAGAAAGATAAATAATAGATAATAGACACAATGTACAAAAATAGATCATAAGACAAATCATTATATAAAAATTAAATCTTCACATAATGTATATAGGGTTATATATCTGTACATAGATATATCTATCAATAGGTAAATTATAAAAGATTGTGTTGTAGAGAAATCGATGGCGATATAAATATGTAGATACTTATAGATAATTGAATTCATTAGATAGATAAAACAATGAATATATGACAGATACATAAACAGAATGACAGGTGATGGATTAATATTTACAAACAATTAACATATGATAAATATATAGATAGAATGATAGATAATAGATATATCAATAAACAGATAGACAATAGAAAGACAGATCGATAGGTAGATGGATGATAGATAGATAGATAGATAGATAGATAGATAGATAGATAGATAGACAGACAGATAGATAGAAGGTGATAGATTCAAATAGATATTGAGAGAGATACAAAACAGAAATAAAAATTAAAATGATATATAAATATATCAATTGTTAGAAAAACTTAAAAATTGTTTGGTTATAAATAAATACATAATAGGATAAATAGGAGTCAGAGAGATGATAGATGGATAGATAGATAGATACATAGATAGATAGATATATAGATAGATAGATAGATAGATAGATAGATAGATAGATAGATAGATAGATAGATAAATGAAAGATAGATATGTGGATAGACAACTATACAGATCACTATACGGAAAACTTACATTCTGCCCATAGATACATCAAACATAAGTTACATTGAGAAAAATTGTATTGTAGAGAGAAACATTGAAGAATAAACACATAGATTGTTACAGATAAATATAATGAAATGAAAGATAAAAGATAAATACATATATAAATACATAGCAGATAGGTAGATTGATAAATGATTTATAAATTTCTAGATATATGAAAAAATAGATAACTATCTATGTAACTACTCTGTATTTAACTATCTATAAATTTTACTTTTTTATTTAATGATTTATATTATTTCTGCCTAACAATAGAAATCTCTATTTATTTAATGAAGTATCTCTTTAAAACAAAATTTTTAACTTAATGATGATGAATAAATCATGTAAAAATGTAAGTTTGATTTAAATAATATCTGTTTAATTTTCTATGTACCTACATAGCTATTTACTATTTTATGTATCAATCTATTCACATCTATCATCTATCTAAATTTTTCTCTATCTATCTATATCTATCTATCTAGTTACCTATCATTTATCTATCTATGTATCTATCATCTCTCTATCTGACACCTATTTATCCTATTATATATTATTTAACCAAGACAATTATTTTACAATGTATATTTTATAACACAATCTTTATTTACCTTTAATTGATATTTTATGTAAAAAATTTTAGTTTTCAATGTATCTGTCTAATCTATTATTAATATATCTATCTCTTTATCATCTATCTGTCATCTAACATGTATCTACACACCAATATTACTTTTTGTCTATCTACTTATGTATCTACATATCTATCTATTTACTATCATCTATCTATCATATATGTATTATCTATATATCTTTTCATCTATCTATAATCCAATGATCTTACTTTTATCTGTCTATTTTCTGTCTATCTGTATATCTATTCACCTATCTATCTACTTATTTGTATTTATCGATATTCTCTCTACTTTCTATCATATGTCTATGTATATGTTTATGTATCTATTTATTATCTAATATACATATCTATATATTTTTATCCTAATATTTATCTATCTTATGATTATGTATGTATGTATCTACCTATTATCATTTATCTATCTATCTATTTATAAGACAGCTTAAATATTTATTTATTGTCAATCACTTATCTCTTTATTCTATCTATAAATTTATTTTTATTGATCTACTTTTTTACTATTCCACTTATGTATACATTTTCCTATCATTAATTTATACAATGTGTCCTAGAAAAATCTATGTTATATATAAAAACTTGTGTCTTTTGCATATTACAATTTATATCTGTTAGAGTATCAAACTATATATTTACCTAACAATTATTTATCTGTAAGTTTCTCTCTTCAAACTCCTTAATTTTTAACCTATGTATCTGTCATAAATATATTGTTTTATCTATTTATCTATCATCTATTATCTATTAATCTTTGATCTATTCTATTTACTTATTTCATTCATCTAGTTTTGTATAATTTATCTATCTTTCTATTTATCTGGGTACCTATTTACCTATCTATTAATCTTTTATGTATTATCGACTTAACTATATATTTCTCTACCTTACATCTACCTACATATTCATTTATATATATACCTAGTGTCTATTTATCCTACTATGTATGCCTTTATAAAGAATTCTATTTGAATTTAACTAAATATAGATAATTAATCTATAAAATGTTAAATTTCTTTTCAATGTTTCTATGTCTGTTTCTTTGTAATCTTTCTATTGATATTCTTTATCTATCTTATATCTCTTTTTATCATATATTTATCTATCTGTCATCTATTTATCTATCTATATCAATTTATGTCTCTGTATCACTCTAAAATAATATTTTTTAACTTACCTATTGATTGGTAATTCATATAAAAATATCTGTTTTATTTAATAAATGCCTATTTGTCTAGCTATCTAAAATATGACTAGCTATTAGTCATCAATACATTTCATACCTATTTATCTATTTATCTAATTATCATCATTTCTCAGGTTATCCATGTCATCCATCTATTCATTTTTCTATCCATCCACCATACATACATTCATCCATCCATCCATCCATCCATCCATCCATCCATCCATCCATCATTCTTCTAAGTTCTATGATTTTATGTATCTATGAATCTGCGCATCTATGTATCTATCTATGTATCGATCTATATATTTACGTATGTATGTATGTATGTATCATCTATCTATCTATCTATCATTATCTATCTATCTATTAATTTATCTTTCAACCTGCTACATATCTTTTTACATTGCTCTATTTATCCTCTCTTCATTTCTTTTTATACATCTTAATCTTCAGTCTATTTATGTATATAATTATCTATCTATATAAATCTATCTATAACTATAAATCTATTCCACAATATATCTCTCTAAAATACAATCTTTTAAAATTATATTAATGATTGATTATCTATGTACATATGCTAACTTTTCTATTTTATCTCACTGAATATTTCTTTAAATATTTATTTACTTCTTTTTCTATTTATTTATATTTCTATTTATCCTATATGTTTCCACTTATTTATCTATTTCTGTATTTTTATATGTCATCATTTATCTACCTCAATTTACCTCTTTTCTCTATTTCTACATATCTATTGTCTCCTAATTTTTATATATCTAATTTTTATTCACATAACTTTTGGTATTTTGGTAATAATTATATAATTAGTTATCAGTTTAACTCTTCAAATATCTCATTTTTTTCTAGTTTGAACAGTCTGTGTTTGACTTTTCGTATGCCTACATCACTATGTCAATAAATATATGTATTTATCTATTTATCTCATTATCTACTTACTTATCTATCATGCATTAAGATAGTATATCTACTTGATTTTCAATTTTACCATTTTTCTATTTATTAAAGGTCGACAAGTTTTCTGTTATCGATTATTTTTATGGCACAATAGTCATGTATCTGCATTTTAGAGTGATACTTATCAATTGATGTATTTATCTATTATATACTGATCTATCAATTTATGTATTTATCTGTCTGTTTATCTGTAATATCTATTTATATATATATATTTATTTTTGTAGTTAATTTTCTTAGTATGTATTCATTTATCTTCCTATTTGTCTACCTATCTATGCATTTATTGATCTGGTATTTTTATCTAATTATCTATCATAAAATATTCCAATAATCATAACCTATATATGTTTCAAGGAATGGATCTTTTTCTGTCTTATTATCTATGCATAATTCCATTTGACTATAAAACTATGACTATCTACTATGTATCTATCTTCTATATTAACCTCATATATATTTATCTATTGAAAGACATATAGAAAATAGGTAGATTAATGGTTAGAAATATGGATAAATAGAAATATAGATTACATTAATAGTTGATAAAATAGAAATAAACAATGGATACAGATAAATAGATAGCTAAATAAAATATTAAAAGATAAATATATAGACGATAAAAAGATATAGATGGAGACATAGATAAAAACTTAGATTAATGAGTTGATAAATGATGGATAGATAGATAGATAAATGACAGATACAAATAGAAAGAGAGACAGATACATACATGAATAGAAAGATGGTAATATACATGATAGATGGACAGATAGAAAGCTAGCTGGATATATTGAAAAAAATGATGGGTGGGTAGATGGATGAATAGGTATAAATAATAAATGGAAAATAGGTAGATAGATACATTAATAGAAATATAGATAAATAGATGATAAATAGAAAGATAGATAAATAGATGAATAATTAAACAGATGATAGAAAACTAAATTGATTATACATAGATGCACCAATTTAGTAAAATATAATAATAATTTGATATATAAAGAGATAGATAAATACAAATACAGAGAGAAGTTAGATAAATAGATAAATCCAAGGATAAATAGATCATGGTTAAATGGATGGTTAATAAATTATTATTATATTTTACTAAATTACTGATCACTCTTTCTAACTATGTATCTTCGTCATTATTTCTTTTCTATATTTCTTTTTTATATACCTAGGTATCTATGCATTTGAGATTATTGCATGGATAAATGAATAGTATGATAAATTTATAGATTACATAGATAGATGATAGATAGAAAATAGATGTGACATAGAATGAAAGATAGAGTAGTAGATAGTTATATATTTAGATACATAGACACATAGACAGGTATTTCTTAATAATAATATTTTTTAATTGCATGTAAATTATTATATCAATAAAATATTGCTTAGAGAGTTATATTGTTGAATCAATAGATATATTGTAATAGATAATTTCTATTGAATGATAAATAAGTAGATAGATGATAGACAAATGATAGATGAATAGAGATAGATGAATAGTTTTTTAAATGCATAGATAGATAAAGAGAAAGATAGGTAAATAGAAGCATAAATAAATAGATATATTATAGATAGACAAATAGATATATAAATGATAAAGAGATAGATAAATAGGTAGATAGAAAATAAATAAATTCCCTGAAAAATAGGAGAGTGGAAGAATGGATGGATGCACAGGTGGATGGAGGGAAGAATAATAAATGGATGGATAATGGACAAATGAATAAATGCATGGATAGATAGATGGACAGATAGAAAAAAATAGATATATAAATGATAGATCAAAGGAGAGAAAAGATCAATAATAGATAGATAAATAGATAATAAATAAGAAGCGATATTCATATAGATAGATCTATAGAAAGATATATTGAAAGATAAAAAGATAGATACATATATAGATAAATCTATGAAGATCGATAGAATAATAGATAGATATTTAGATACATGAACAATTAGAAGAATAATTATTAAATAAAACAACTTATTGTATGTAAGTTATTAATTATTGGATAAGGTTAAAATATTGTTGTCGAGATATAAATTACTGAATCAATAGACAGATCGCTATAGATACATAATTTTGATATAGATAAATAAAAAATAGATAGATAAATGATAGATAAAGGATAGACAGATAGATTGAAAGATAAAACGCAAATAAACAGTAAGATAAGTAAACAGAATGAACAGTTATTTGGTAACACATTACAATAATTTATAAATTAAAAGAAAAATTAATAAAGACATATATAAAGTTAGATAGATAGATGATTGATAAATATTTAAAAGGTAGAAAATGGAAGTTGAAACAGGTGAATAGATAGATAAATAACTAAATATGTATGTTAACTATAGATATATACAAAATATATTGATAGATATATTATAGATATTAGATATTTATATACATAGTCAAGTAGATAGATATTTATTAAATATAAGTTAGTTATAAATAACATTATACACAATAAATTATAAGATTGATAGATTTTAATAGTTAAATGGATATACATAGATTTAAAATAATAGATCGAAATAAATAGAAAAATATAGAATAAATAGATAGATAAATGGCAAGAAAGATGAAAAGATGTTAGAGAAATAGATAGATAAATAAATAGGTAGACTAACATGTAAATACATATACATAAATTTACAGAAAGGTAAAAGGATAGATGACAGTTATTTAGATAGATGATAGATAGATAGATAGATAGATAGATAGATAGATAGATAGATAGATAGATAGATAGATAAAAAGATAAATACATTGACATTAGTTAGATTAATTAAATAAATAGATGATAGGTTATAGGTAGATAGAGATACATATATACATACATACATACATACATACATACATACATACATACATACATAGATTGGTGAAAGATGGATGGATGCACAGATGGATGAATAAATATATAAGTAGAAAGAAAAATAAACATGAGGTACATTGATACATAGATTAATCGATTATTAGATATTTAAATACATACACAGTTATACAAATATTCTAATATTTTCACATGATTTATCAACATTATGTAAGTTATAAATATTATATTACAGAAACACATTCTTTAATTATACATAGATTGTTGGTTATAAATACATAAATTGAAATAGATAAATAAATAAATAGATTATATATAGTTGAATAGTAGCCAGGTAATAAATGGTTAAAAGTATAAATGGATAGATGTTTAATATAGAATTACATAGATAAATAGATAGATGAAATATAGATAGATAGGTAGAAGAGATTCATAAATGGATAGAGATATAGACAGACATATATGATAGAAAGATAGGTAAATAGATGATAAAGTGATAAATAAAAAAACGGAGATAAATTGTATGTATCTTAATACATAGATAGAAAGAACGATCAATGTATTTGAAATACATTATGATAATGTAATATATCATGAGATTAATAAAGATACATAAAAAATTTAGATAGATACAATTATATATAGATGATGGTTAAATGGATGGATGGATGAATGGATAGATGGATGGAGGGAGTGATTAAAAGACAGATGAGATGATAAATACTAGATAGACACATTAATAGATCGATAATAGGTTATAGATTGATTGATTAAAAGATTGTTAAATATTTAGATACATAGTAAATTAGACAGATAATTATTAAATAAAACTAATATTATTACATTGTTTATCAATCATTAGGTAAGATAAAAACTGGATTAGAGAGGTACATTGTTGAATCGAAAGATAGATCGTTATAGATATATAAATGACTAGAGGTAGATAAATAATTAGATAAATATGGATAGATAAATAGTTAGACAGATAATTGGAAATTAGATAGATAGATAGATAGAAAGATAGATAAATAGATAGATAGATAGATAGATAGATAGATAGATAGATAGATTGATAGACACACTAATGAATGAAAAAATGGATTTCAGAGAATGAACGCACAGTAAGTCTTACATAAAGACACAGAAAGTGACAGATGGAGGAATAGACACAGAGACAGATACATATACGTATATTGATTGATAGAATAAGAGATGATGGGCCATATAGAGATATACCTATCTATAAGGAAAAATATATATAAGTAGAAAAATCGAGGTCGGTCTTTAAGCAGAAAAATTGTGATTTTTATACATAGT
This sequence comes from Eonycteris spelaea, assembly GCA_003508835.1. Lineage (NCBI taxonomy): Eukaryota > Metazoa > Chordata > Mammalia > Chiroptera > Pteropodidae > Eonycteris > Eonycteris spelaea. The sequence continues at coordinate 5,424 of PUFA01000698.1, read as the reverse complement.
GAAATACAAATAGTTACATTGTTAAATAAATAAAGAGGAAAATAAATAGAACATTAAAAGATTATAGATAAATAGATAGATTGAATATATAGATAATAGATACCTAAATAGATAGATAGATATTGAGAAAGAAATATACTTAAATAAATAGATATAGAAAGAAGGAACTCAAATAGTAAGATACATAGACAGAAAGAATAATCAGTGATTTAGAAATATATGATAATAATTTAATAATATAAAAATGAAAGATTAATAAAGATACCTAAAGAAGTTATGTAGATAGATACATGTATAGATAGATGCTGGTTGGCTAGACGGATGATGAATAGAATGATAAATAGAATTCATAGATATGATAGATAAATGGAAAGATAGATAAAAAGATAGATAGCTAGATAGATTATAATAAAGATATAGAAAGAACACAAATGGTAAGATAATAGACAAAAAATGATCAAGGATTTAGATATTTATAATGATAATATATTATGTGATAGATTAAACAAGATACATTCAGAATTTAGATAGATATGTACATATATACATAGATGATGTTTGGATGGATGGATGAATGGATGAATAGAATGATGAATAGATATATTACATACATAGATAAATAGATGATAGATGATAGATAGACAGATAAATGATAGATAAATAGAAAGATTGATAGTGATGAAATTGAAAGACATATAAATAGATATTTAGATACAAGACAATTGCACAGATATCTATTAGATAAAAATAACATTTTACATGATTTACAAATGATTATTTATATTAAAATATTGTTTTAATAAATACATTGTTAAATTGATAGATTGTAGTATATAGATAACTAGAAACATAAACAGATAAATAAATAGATAAATTATAGAACATAGATAGATTATAGATAGATAGTAAGACACATTGATGAATAGAAGGATGGATTTCAAAAATGAACATTATATAAGGACACAAAGAGAGTCAGATTGAAAAACAGACACCCAAAGAGCTAGATACACAGAAAGATGTGTATATTGATTGAAATGAAGACAGATGTTCTGCCAATAGAGATATAATAATATTAGAGAAAAAATATGTAAATAGAATACATCGTTATAGATAGTTAAATAAATAGAAAAATGGTAATATTTAGAATAAGTATTCATAAATATACAAAATAGCTACATAGTTAGATAAACAAATAGACAGATAAATAGAACACAGACAGATTATAAATAAAAAGATAGATATATGGAAGATAGACAATAGATATATGATCTATAGACAAATAGATAAAAAATAGAGAGATAAAGATATATTCAAATAGGTAGATAAATAGAGAGAAAGAACACAAATAAATAGTAAGATACATAGAAAGAATGATCAGTGATATAGATATTTATATAATGAAATTTGATCTATGAAGAGTTAGAGTAATAAAGATACATAAAGAAATTAGATGGAGAAATAAATAGATATATAGATAGATGATGGTCTTATGGATGAATGGATGGATGGATATAAGATAAATAAATAGATTATATAGCTAGATGATAGAGAGATGATAGGTGGACGAATAGATGATAGATAAATTAGTGAATGTAAGGATTACAAAATGAAAACAAAGTAAAATGAATAAGGACAGAGAGTTATATCAAAAAAACAGACATACAAACAGAGGGATAGATAGATAAATGTGTATATTGATTGAAAGAGAGATGACAGGCCAAATGAAGGTATATCTATAATGTCAGAGTAAATATATAAATTTTAAAAACTCGAGGTCGATCATTAAATTAAAAAATAGTAATAATTTATATATAGTAAAATACAGAATAGTTACATTGTTAGTAAATAAACTAGATATATAGATAAATAGATTATAGATAAAAAGATAGATGATAGATGGACAGATAGATATATAGATCAGTAGATACATGATGGATATATGGATAGATGATGATAAATACACAGATGATGACAATGATTATAGATAGATATAGATAGATTAGAAAAAAAAAAAAGAGAGAAGTAAAAAATAGAGAGGGAGATAAAGACATATGCTCAAATAGATGAATAGACACAGAACACAAAACATTGGTGTGATACATAGACAAATAAAGATCAGTGATTTAGAAATATATATAATGATAATTTGATATATTGAGATAGAATAATGAAGATACATATAGTAGTTACATAAATAGACACATAGATAAATATATGTAGTTTTAGATGAATGGATGGATGGATGGATAAAAGGATAAATGCATGGATGGGTTAATGGATAGAATGATAAATACATGAGATAGATATAGATATAGATATAGATATAGATATAGATATAGATATAGATAGATAGATGAGATAGATGATGATAGATGATAGATAGATGATAGATAGATAGATAGATAGATAGATAGATAGATAGATATTTAGATACATACATACATACATACATACATACATACATACATACATACATACAAACATAGAAGGAAAGATGATGGTAAGGGTGAATTTAAGAAAATAAACACACAGTAAGACTTACATAAAAACACACAGAGAGCCATTTCAAAATGCAAACACACAGGCAGAGACATCAAAAGATGCATATATGATTGATAGAGAGATGAAGGACAAAATAGGCATACATCAATTTTTAAGGAAAAATTAAAAATATTGATGTCAATTGTAAAATTGAAAAATAGTAATATTTAAAGATAGTTATAAATCATTGTAGATAGATAAAAATAGATAAATATATAGAACATAGATAGGTTATAAAGATAAAAATAGATAAATATATAGAACATAGATAGGTTATAAATAAAAAGTAAGATAGATATACAGATAGAGATAGATAGGTAGATAGACAGACAGATAGATGATAGAGAGGGAGAGAGAGAGAGATACACAGCTAGAAAGATGGACAAATAAATGATGAATAGATGATAGATAAATAGAGATACATTAAAACAGATAGAGAGATAAAGATATAGTCAGATCATTTGATAGATAATAGAAAGATAGAACACAAGTAAATAGTAAGATTCATAGAGAGAAAAAGTTTGTTATTCAAATTATAATGATAATTTGATATATTAACTAATTGATTTAATATACATACATACAGAAATGAAAGAAATAGATACATGGAAAGATAGATGATGGGATGGATGGATAGATAATTGGATAGATGAATGGAAAGAAAAATAAATATAAGGATTATATAGATAGATGATAGAGAATGGATAGTGGTGACATAGATTGAAACATAAAGTAATAGAGAGTTAAATATTTAGTTACATAGACAATTAGATATTTATTAATAAAACTAATATTTTAAATGGTTTATAAATTAGTTGTTTAAAACTATTGTTTACAGAGATACACTGTTCAGATGATATATTACAATAAATAGATAAATTCTATAGAAATTTAAATAGGTAGATAGATGGTAGATAAATTGAGAGATGAATGGTTAGAAATATACACGAATACTTTTAGGTACATAGATAAATAAATAGGTAGATAGTCATAGATAGGTAAATAAATAAAATTATAGAAAGATAAAAGGTTAAATAAATGAAAGAGATAATATAGAAAGATAGAAGAATAGAAACATAGATATATAGAAAAAAAGGCTGATTTAAACAGAGATGGATGTGTAGATGGATATATGGAAAGATAAATGATGAAAAATAGATTGATAAATGGATATATAAATGATAGGATAGATAGATGTCAAATAGACAGGAAAAAATAGATGATAAATAAAAAATAAATATTCAGTTAGATAAATAAATGTTAATCATAAAAATAAAAAGAAATACATATCTAGAGAAAATAAAAGATTTGTATATAAAAGAATAGATAGATATTTATATATTAGACAGAGACATTAAATAGAAGTAACATGTTTTACATGATTTATCAATTAATAGGTAAATTAAAAGTATTGTTTTAGACAGATATATTTTGAATAAATATAGATCATTATAAATTGATAAATTGATATGGTTAGATAAAAATATGATAGCTACATCATAGATATATAAATAGAGGGAAAGATATAATACAAATAAATAGTAAGATACATAACAAAGTGAATTATTAGTGATTTGGTGTTATGATCAGTGATTTAGAAATATATAATATTATTTGATGTATTGAAAGATTAATAAAATACATACAAATTAGATAAAAAGGTAAATAGACAAATGATTGAGAGAAAGGATAAACAGATTATGTATTCACAGATAAAAGATAGATGATAGAAAGATAGATACATAAAGAGATAAAGGATAAATGGATGGATGGATAATAAATAAAAGGATGGATGGAGAAAATGATGGATAGATTAGATAGAATGAATATAGATTGATAGATATATATGTAGACAGGTAGAGAAATAAAAGAGACAGGTTGATAAACATATTAAGTAGTTAGATATTTAGATACATAGAAAATTAGAGAGATAATTATTAAATAAAGCTTACATTTTGTACATGATTGACCAATTGTAAGGTGTGTTAAAATGTTGTTTTTTTAAACACATTATTGATTTGATACACAGATAGTTATAGAGAGATTAATTGATTTAGACACATGAATAAATAGATGGATGTTAAATAGAGAGAGAGATAAATAACAAGATAGACAAATGGTTAAAAAATAAATGAATAGGTGTCAGTAAGAGAAATAGATAGATGGATAGACAGACAGAAAAGTATACACATAAATAGAATCATAAATGACAGATAAATAGGTAGATTTATGAATATATGAATGAACAGATAAGTAAAAATTTATGTACATAAAAAGATAGATAGATGATAGATAGATAGATAGATAGATAGATAGATAGATAGATAGATAGATAGATAGATAGATAGTTGATAGATAGACAGACAGATAGAAAGAATAAAAGGAAGGAAGGAAGGAAGGAAGAAGGAAGGAAGGAAGGAAGGAAGGAAGGAAGGAAGGAAGGAAGGAAGGAAGGAAGGAAGGAAGGAAGGAAGGAAGAAAGGACAGAGATAGGTGGAAAAACAGTAAGATAGATATTTTCATATATGAATGGGAATCCATTTTTTTATAGAATGCATGGACCTTAATATTTATAAGGACAGACGAAAAGTCAGATGGACAAACAGGCAAATAGACAGTTACATAAACAGATACATAAACAGTTACATAAAAAGACGCATAAATTGATTGCTAGATAGATAAAAAAGGCGACAGTGAAAGATATATCTATCGTTCTGTAAAATATATCATCGAAAAGAACATGGTCGAATCTCATATAAATAGAAAATAGTACAAATTAAATATAGTTAAAAACAAAAGTTACATAGTTACATAACAATAAAGATAGTTAAAAAATATATAGAAATATATATTGACATATAGATGATAGAATAAAAAAGAAAA